>PHNY01003430.1:2711-15540 GCA_003724115.2 Anethum foeniculum
CCTATTTATAGTTGAATGCCTAGTCAAGCATCTTACTATCCTTGGCGTCTAGGCGGTTCGATGGCAGCTTGAATCTCCTTTTTGACATGATAATTGTGGTCTTTGTTTTGAGTTGATATACCACCAACTGCTACACTGCAAGGTATTTGTTTCAACTATTTTGCAACCAAAAACCCTCTTTCATGATAGATGAAGTTCGGTTGCATTATTATGTATTGTAACTTGCAGAAAAATAATTTTAATGTCCTTGAAACAAAACACATAAAAAAAGTTACAACTGCCACTATATAAGCCCGGTTGTGTTTGTTCTATTGTCACATACTTTATTTGCATAATTTAAGGCTCGAGGATAGAATTTTTGGTCACTTTCCCATTCTCAATTTATTTTTTTCCATTAGATTGTTATAGTAGAGTTGTCAACTCCAGCTACGGTCCAAGTATGATCGATACTGGATCTAACCAACTCCCCTGTAATTTTTAATTTGATCTATTCCTGATATTGTGACAGGATTCTACTGATTAAAGACGAAGGTTATTAATGTCAACCGAGAAGTTGAACCATTCCACTAGCAGAATCAAGGAAAGCAGAAGAACAATGCTGGAAACTGAGGAACTTGCGTTTCTATCTTTCATGATCTGCACCAACAACGTCAGTCGCTCTTACACGCCAACAACACGGTATAGTTTCATGTTTATGTTTTATACACTCATTGATTTACACCGTTTTCTGTGATAACTTTATGGATATGTCCAGAATTCTACAATATCACCAATAGTGTTATGCGAGACTGTACATACTGTAAATATTTATTCATGTCCCAATGAGGGATTTTGTGACTCTTGAACGTCACCAAGACAATAAGCTGGGCATGACTCAGAAAATTTCATTACTTTTTGCAGCTTCATGGGGTGGACGACAGCATTAGCAGGACCAAGAAATTATTGACCTCAATTGTCAAGAAGAATGAACATGAATAAATGGATCATTGGTTCCATCATTGTTGTGCCTTTACTTGCAATAATATTGATCCTTTACTATAAGTTGACCCGCCGCCACTGAAACCCCATCTATGCAGCATCATACATAGCTGGTGTGTGTACTTTTTGTAATGTGCATTCTTGATTAGTCTTGATTTTTTTGCATATAATTACTTAATATGAAAAATGCATGTCTTGGCTAACACCGACTTAGTACTATGTTCTCCTTTTTGAATAATTCACAACATCTAATCTAAACTTTTAAATTCACGTAGCATGAATAGATATAAAATTTAAAGTGTTTAATACTAATTATTGTAAAGAAGATGTTTGGTTTTAAGAAAAATGGATTCATCAACTCCCTCTTGGAACATTGATATACCTTATCTTATTGGGGTTAGAAAATGGTTATTGTTTCTATATAGTGTTGCAAATTTATTTATATGAGGTTATTGTATGAATAGCAGCAACGCCATTAATTCCGGAACAGGTTTGGTAGCATATACAATGTACTATCAGTTTATGGTTACTAGGTAACTATAACGATTGTTACTCAGTATAGCATTGCTTTAGATGGTGGTTAGCAGCAATGGATTTCGAGGACAAACATGCTTCCTTTTAGGGTCATCAATAAGTCAGCCTCTTCATTCTTAAGTAAGCATCTCCTATCAATCTTCTTCACTTTATTACTTTGGTTTTACCTTTAAATTCAAATGTATTAACTAATGTAAGTTGTTTATAATCATCATGTAATTTAATTTTGATTACATATACCTGACATCATCTGATTACTTTCCGTTATTTTATATATTATAAACTCTATAGAATACAACTCAAGAAATGAGTGAATCACAAATAAATACAGTAAAGTTAAGTTAAAGAAAATTCCACTGTGAATTGGAATGTGATTGAAATAATCAATGAAAAATTGATTTCACCTTCATCAGGTTGCAACCTAAGTAAGCGGCCCACAATGAGCTTAACATGTGAAAGTTATCTCAGCTCCATGTTTTTCCTTTTACCTACACTCTTATAGAACTATTGACAGATCTTATAACAAATTTTTGATAACTTAGAAAAAGATTAGTTTATTAACAAAATGAGCAAAAACAAACAAATTAAATTAAAATCAGGAGATATAAATACAATGTATGGCACCGACTTTTTACATTGTATGTGGCTAATAAATTAAAATCAAGAAATATAAAAAACCTATTTTTAAAGTACCTTCTGATCTCCTGATTAAAATTTGTGTTTATGGATTTTAAATAAAGTAAGATGTTAGACTAAATCAGATGCATTGTTGCTGCAACATATAATTTGTAAAAATAAATATAAGAAAATACCTATATTTTCAATTCTTCTGCATAAGAAAGAATTAGTTTTTCGTCAATACCTATTAGGAGTATTTTAAACTCATCTTTCTCAAAAGAAAACTCCGTGTTTGCTTTCTTGCACATAGTCCAAAAATTATTAAAATTAGAAATGTAGGTGATGATCTCAGTCGATTATCCACGTTTCTTTTTTCATGATCAAATATATCTGTAATCGAGAATAACTTTTCTTTGATTCTGATAGGCTTTTGTTAGAGTCTCTGAAATCTTAAGTAACTTTTGAAAATTGCTTGCTTTTATTCTGTTGACACGTTTTTGAAAATTTTCACAGGTACAATATTTTGAATCAACCAGAATGCTGAGGTCATATATAATAGGTAATCTGGAAGATCTCATAGTTGTACTAGAAGATTTATTTATTTGTTTATGATCTATTTTTTAAGCTTGAGTCATCAACTATAACTCTAGAGAGGAAGAGGTGATTTTTTATTATGATTTCAAGGTACTGGATTGTTTATTTTATTATGATCTTTATCAAACTGAGAGGAGGAAGATATACCTTTTGTTTTTGATTTTGAGAATTGCATCATGCAAGAATGTAACAATCTGGTTATAATTCTTTTGCTCTAAAACATATTTATCACTATGATTATTTTCTAGCATACACACATTTAAATTTGACTAATTATGTATAAACCATGAGTTGATCATCTAATTTTTAGTCGTATAAAATGTTTTTAAGCATGGTTAACCATATCTTAGAATTCAAATATAAATTTTTTTAGGAGTTTCCATAGTGAACTTTTAGCTAAATTCTAGGAGTTTTCTTCTATACTAATTTCTCAATTGTTTGGCCTATGCTCTGTTTCTTCTGTAGATAATGCTTTCACCAACTTTATTTTGGATGTTGTCAAGAACTGATGAGAATATTACATAGTAGTATGCCATTAATCGGGCAAACATAGTCACACTCATAGGCTTATTATGAATGTCATAATTTTGGTCACTTCTTGGATTCCACATACTCATGTTTTACTTTTGAGCATCTTCACTAACAAAGCATTAATATAATATATTTCTCGCAATTTAAATAAGCTATTTGTGTTTTGTACAGAAGCGTGCCCGAAGGCAACAAGATTTTCCTAATGTGCAGGTTGATGGACTGTACTAGACTTTGAGCATTTGCTTGCATGCATGCTATACACAATGAGAGAGTGCCTTCTTTTTAAATAGTTGTGCAGGTGCTTTTTTATAAGCATTCTCGAGCAGCTGCATCGTTGAGATGTAGCACTTCAGACCTAGGATGTAGCACTCCGGACCTTCCCAAGCCATGAGAAACCTTAACAGAGCTCCAGAACAGTCGACATGAATAAAGACAAAGTGACCTTAATGAGAATTTCTGGACAGTCACCAATAATAAAGACAAAGATTGGATTTTTTTCTGCAGTGAAAGAGTTTAAGGCTTAAATTACAACCATGAGATTAGATAATAAAATAGTAAGAAGTACCCGCTACAATATTGATATTACCTGTACAAATTTTTCTTTGAGAATATTTCCAGCATCAACCTAAATTTACTGTGTACTTTGTAACATTATAATAAGTTTCTTGATTAGTTTTGAAATTTCTATATTTAATTAGTGACAAGAATGTATATCTTGGGAAAAATCAGCTTAATACTATGTTCTCTTTACTAAATAAATTCACCATATTGAATCTAAAAAATTCAACTTTCATTGTATAAATGTCAATAATATTTCAACAACATAGTCTACAAGTAAAAAAAATGTTGAAAATCACAATATAAAAAAATGATTAAAAGATATATTTTATATTTTATAATAATAATATTCATTTATGGTATAAAACACAAAACAAAATATAGAAAAATACAAATTTATATAAATTGTTTAGAAAGAAAATATATTAAAATAAAAAATGCTGCTGGAATCCCTTTGACATATGATTTTGGTTTGGGAGTTTTATTAATAAACCAAAAACAAATATTATGTGAATCAAGTAGCAATATGTGAATCAAGTAGCAAAATTAAGTACAACTAAAATTAATATTTTAAGTTAAATTATTCTAATTTTAACCATTATTGAATAATAATATTAGAGCAAATCATTGATAAAATAGAGTGCATTGTTAAAACTTCTTTAGCACTTTATCATGAAGTCATTTGAAAAATTACAATAAAATTCTTAATTAATTTTAGTCCCCAAATCTATTTTAAAATTTTAAAATTTTAAAATCACGTAGTATAAATAGAAATAAAATTTTAGTTATTTAATACTAATTATTGTAAAGAAGATGTTTGTTATTAAAGAATGTATAATGACGGTTTTAAGTTAAAAAAATTAATTCAATTTGTTGAACCATTATAAAAATGAATATTAAATGATATTAAGTTTAGAAAAATTTATTTGTTTAATTCTAATTAATTAGTTCAAATTCAACAAATATCCCATAATTTCAAATTAAAAATAAGATAAAATTTATATTATTAATCTAAAATTTATATCAAATAAAATATTTATATATAATTATAATTTATACTTGCCTGTGCTTCTAGTATTATTAGATAGATTAAAGGAGTGAAAAATAGATGAAAGAAAAATCACAATAATAAATGTCTAAAATAGGGGATGATGGAAAAGAACATGTATAATCCACAAATAATGGAACGTTAATATCCAAAGTAATGCAATGCATGGCTTCTCATAGACAAAAACTATAATAGTAAATGTCTAAAATTGAGGGGATGAAGAAAAAGAATATATATAATCCACAAACAATTAATATCCAGAGTAATGTAATGCATGGCTTCCCCGAACTTGCGCTACACAAGTCATTTCATTCTTTGACTTGTTTCTCATTTACCCTATATTTATATATCCCACCTCTATATATCCCCCATTCAACTTTCATATTAATTCAAACCTCCACCTTCATCTTCTTTGAGTCGTTCCATTTCATTATTATTACTAGCTATAAAAAATAAAAATGGCACGTCAATTTGTTGTTGTTGCGGCCCTGCTTGCTTTTTTCATTGTTGGAATGGCTTCTACCGTGTCTGCGTCTGGCGGTGCTGCAGCTGGTGGTGCGGAACATGAAGCTGGCGGTAAGTCTGGCAGTGCTAAAGGTGCTGCTCCGGCTAGCTCTCCAACTTCAGGTAGTGCTACTCCGGCTAGCGCTCCATCTTCTGGTGGTGCATCGTCGTCATCATCAAGCGAAGGAAGTTCAGCATTGGGTTCGGGTTCTACCCCAGCGGAAGCACCTGCCAGCGCTGCTTCCTCCCTAGAAGTCTCCACATTTGCCGGAGTTATCGTTGGTGGCGTTGCATCTCTCTTTATGTAATTAGGCATGCAGATGAGAGCGCACGATCACTACGTACTATATATAAATTATGTAATATTTTATTCACAATAGCATGCATTGTTCTCTCTTCTCTATATTTTTGAAACATGTATGAGGGAAGAGAGCTTTAATTAATTAGCTCGGTGTATAAATAAGGTTGTAAGTATCTTACCTCTTAATCGAGTCTCCCATGTATTATATATATTCTAATTAGTTAACTCTTACAATGTATGTATTAACAATTAAAAGATAATATATGAGATCACTTTCGTTTGTTAAGTTGTGACTAATTAGTAGTTCTTTTAATCTGCAGTTCAATTGTACTTTGCTTAAATATATGTCATTTGTTGGAATGATGTTCTTATTTCGGTGCATCGGTGTTAATCCAAGTACTTTACTAGTGCCTTCCCCCTTTTCCCTCTCCTCTGTTTAATGCTTTTATGCTCTTGTAAATGGATCCTTCATGGGCCATTCTGTGTATGGGCNNTTTTCTTTTCCCCCGAACTAGTGTGAAGTCCTTCAGGTCTTCAGTTTGACTTCTGGACTAGCCAATTTGATAATAAGCAAAGACAGTCATCTTACAAGCTGATGTAGAATTGTGTGGCATACAGCTAATGATCAAGTAAGGAGTTCTCTGTATGTACCTTGAAATGTTGGATTTGAAGATATGTACGCAGGAGTTCTTGCCGCTAAACCTGTTGTACTCAGATGGGGTAGGGAAACATTGTTGAGCCAAGCGCTCGATCAGTCATTATAGCTGGCAGATAACTTGTCTTTAACAAATCTGAGCATGAAAACCAGCAACCCTTTCACAATAAAATCTATCATATGCATAAGAAGACCGTAAAAAGTGAACTTTAGCACTTGTTTCAAGCGCGGAACAAAGATTTAAAAATCATTAAGATCATCACATGTACATGAGATCAAATACCATGAATCTCGCAATCCTGCTCATCTTTCGGATTCATCTAACCTTTATAATGGATCCTTTGTATATCAGCAAGGCATCGATGGCCATGGTTTATGGTATAACATCTGACAGTCGGGGAAGAGAGTATCTTTAATATGGAAGATGACCGCGATGCACAGAAAAACAATCATTCTGAGTGTGGAGAATTGTAACACCCCAGTCCCACATCGATAAGATTTGGGACTTCTGTTCAGTTTATAAGGTAAAAGTACTACTACTATGTGCACCAACAAATCATGATCTTTTGGGGGCTTGTGGTGGGGTTGTTGTTTACCCAAGTTGGCTGCATTTGGGCCAGTAGGCTTTGATTTATTTCGGACTAGGAAATGGGACTTGACCTGGTTTTCGAAAAAGGCTCGGAATTTGACCCGGGTTGTCACATATGGTATCAGAGCCAACTCTCGAAAGCTTGATGCGTCAAGTTGCCGGAGGTGGGGACACGAAGGCTGGTGGTATTATCCCACAATGGCAAGAGGTCCAGAGGTGGGGACACGAAGCCAGTCGGTATTATCCCACAATGGCTAGGGAGGTACGATCNTCTATGGGCAGTCTGTTCAGGCTTGACGAGGACGTCAAGAGTTTGAGTGGGGGAGTTTGTAACACCCCAGTCCCACATCGATAAGATTTGAGACTTCTGTTCAGTTTATAAGGTAAAAGTACCGCTACTATATGCACCAACAAATCATGATCTTTTGGGGGCTTGTGGTGGGCTTGTTGTTTACCCAAGTTGGCTGCATTTGGGCCAGTAGGCTTTGATTTATTTCGGACTCGGAAACGAGGCTTGACCCGGTTTTCGAAAAAGGCTCGGAATTTGACCCGGGTTGTCACAAGAATTCCCTGCAACAAATCTGGATAATGAAAAATACATGAGTAATGAATATGACCAAGACTCGTGCAGGAGAGAGTCTGAGATTAGATGAAGGTACTTCCATCATGTAAATATGTCAGGTCTTAACAAGACCAGCATGCTTCGTTTGCAAACCCTCATCATTTAACTCTTCCTCATATTTGGTGGCAATCCTCATATTTGGTGGCAATCACCATAAAAGTAAAGCAAGCAGTTGTTTCATTTGTATATTCACTTGAAAAAGCTGAAACCATATTCTGTAACCAAGCTTGAAGAAATTTGTAACCTGGTCTAGCTTTTTAATTTTGACAATGACTTCATATTAGCAATTCAACAATTGTGATGCAATTGCTACATTTGATGTCAACACATTCAAGCTTTGACATGCCTTTTTCTGGATATGTTGTAGAATTATGGTACAAAGCCCTTAATATCTATTGCAAAGAAATTTTTCGAAGAAACCAACTTGTTTTTAAATCAGTCATAGTTTGCATATTCAGACAACTCGAGATCGAGAATGCTCAATAGAAAGGCAAGGATGATATCTAGGACTTGAAAAGAAAGCTTAAGGAGCTGCACAAGGAGCTCACAAGAAGTACGTTTGACTAAGGAAATCACTGATCCAGCAAAATATGTTGAATTCGAAAAGAAATAGCTCTAGATTGTAATTCGTCATATACTTTAAATGCTTAATAAAATGCTAAGGACTACTTGATCAACAAGGATGAACCATCTTTATTTAGACATAGGAAGTTCCCATAAATCCACGAGGGACCTGCAAGACAATACACTTCTTTGTTGAAGTACTATCAGCTCTTGATCTTGAATGCCACAAAGTAATTTGAGTACTGTAACAACTTTTTGTCCAAATAACAATAACATTATGTATTCAATATCTATTGGAAGTCACCTTCTGATTGTGAAGTTGAAGATTAGTGATCCATACATTGATGAATACAGAACCGATAAGATGTATGAGATGATTGTGATTTGTGAAATGTATATTTGGGCTCGTCTTTCTAGATCATAATTGTCGAGCTTTTAAGCTTTGTATTTTCAGGCTTGCGCTTAAACATATCGAGCTATGGAGCTCATATATGACGGGAATTTTAATATTTCTTAGGTTAGCCATATGTGTCTGAGTTCAAGAGCTCGTATTTTCGAGTTTTAAATTCGCTCTAGGCGAGTTTGGAGATTTTTTTGGCGATTTCTGAATGTGCATGTGTCAAATTTAACAACTTTTTTGATCATTTTTATCAGGCCTTATAGGCTTTTGTCTAATTTGGAGAATTAACCACATATGGCTATTTGGAGATTCATAACTGATACTTGGCGATTTATAGCTTTCAATGGAGAATCGATCTCATATAAGGGCTCTATGAAGATTTAAAGTTCGCTTTTGTTGCCTCCCTCCAGGGAGTGTGTATTTATTCCTATAAAGTCGATAGGAATCCGTCATTTGTTTCTAGTCTTCTGATCATGAAACATGCAGAACAAGATACCAAACATCCTTTTGTATGTCTTTTCTACCTAGGCTGCCTTCAAGTCCGATGATTTTTTTTTGGAAAAAACTTGACCTCGGGGACGAGAAGTCTCGATCCTCAAGCAAAGAAGTATAACGAATATGTTCGTTTATCCAGAAAATTTCAGCTTAGGAATACGAAGATTCCGTCCTGAAATAGCAAGCTTAATTTAAAACAGCAAGCATCAGATCTTGTAACTAGTAACTTCATTTGGTTGGAACGATATTATGTGAGTATCACAGACAACTCAGGCTCAAGTACGAAGCATCTGAAGTGTCTGTTGCAGCAGATCATAACTAGATCACAAGAAGATTATTTTTGACGTCCTCTGAGTCTTCATGTATCTTTAGCTATAAGTAGAAAAACTTTCGCTTCCGGACTTGGGTCTTTCTTTAGCTAAAGTGTTCTCTTCATGTATCAATTTGCATATTTTTCATGAGTAGATATGCTAATCAATTTTTGGACAAGTAAACATGTAGAATCAAGTGAAGTGTAATTTATCACTAGTGCACAAATGTGTACATAACGAATAATCACGAACTACTACTGATATGACAATTCTACTACTCCCTCTCTCCCATCCAATTCTTTACATTACTTTTTGGCACGCTTTTTAAGACTCCTTTAAAGTATAGTTTCATAATTTTTTTTCCTGAATAAAAATTTATTGTTTAAACTTTTATTCAAAAAAAGAAAATTTGAAAAAGAATTATGAAACTACACTTTATAGGAGCCTCGAAATGCGTAAAAATAGTGCACGACGGAGGGAGTACTAATCTACACATAACAATCGCATCAGTCATATTAACTGAGATCTATACAGTACAGTAGAACTACATACGTAGTTGAGTACATAAATCAAATACCTAGTGTGTGACTGCAACTCAGTGAATATCAAAGTGATGCGCACTTGTTAAAGCTTCTAAAGAGCCATAGATCGGAGTCGATAAACAAGCTCGAGAGAGGCAGAACTAGCAGATGTTTCACCAATTAGCACAAATCATATCACAAACAACATCCATTTGAAGCTCAATCGGCGATTAAGAACAAAATGAGATGTAATTACAATTTACAGGAGAAGGTGAATGAAAACTGATAACATCTATCGAGAAAAAATTGAACACCAGCCCTCCTTCTAGCGCCAAATGTTGGAATGATGTTCTTATTTCGGTGCATCAGTGTTAATCCAAGTACTTTACTAGTGCCTTCCCCCTTTTCCCTCTCCTCTGTTTAATGCTTTTATGCTCTTGTAAATGGATCCTTCATGGGCCATTCTGTGTATGGGCGCCCAACATCATTNCTTATGTGTTAGAAATTCATGATTTTCATTGTGTTGTACATCTAAATTCACAAACATTATCTGATAGCTTCTTCTAGCCAGTTCAACAGACAACATGAGGATCCTCGTCAGCCTTCTCTTCAGGGTCCTTTTTCTCTGATTTTTAATTTTGAATTTTCTCAATATTCCTTGTTTATGTTACTAGCGGTTTGCAACAAGCTAAGCCTCGTATAAAATGGTAAATATAGTGCTGGTAAACAAATAGAAGCAAGCTTCTGCGATTCTTCTGTGACATGCATTTTCATAAAGGTTTAAACTATCTGCGACGAGTTTAGAATGTATTTTGTTTCATAAGTCATCAATTGAGCTTGTTTATTTTTCCCCTGTGGCTTTTAATGTGAAAGTGAATTGGAGTGAAAATTTTGCGGTGCAGCTGATGCTGCATCTTCAGATAGTGGAAATACTTCAGAAGTTGATTCGTCGAGGGAAATTGAGGATGGAGGTAAGAGTTTTATTCACCTGCAATTTGTGAATGAATTTAGTTGCAGAATTGTGTAATATTGTCCTTTGAGCACATTGTTTATTATTTTTTAATGCATTGAACTACATTTATGTGGAGTTCTGAAGGTTGACTTGGTATGTTCTTTTTGTTTCTTGATTTAAACAGTAACTTGTAAAATTACTGATCTTTAAGTGTAGTGTGTTTGTGTGCGTCCAAGTGCACACACACAGTTTATGATAAATGGTTAACAATATACATAGCTTAATAAAACAGTAGATTATAACTGGTTACTTCAATTCATCTAAGTACTTCAACTAAGCACTTTATTACAATGAATTGATATGTACATCAAATATGAAATGCTGCTCATTTAGCAATGTTATATATTGGTATATATGTTAATACTGCAAGATCTGTGCTGATCATCTGTCACTCATGTATGACAGAGGATGAGGATTTTGTTTCGATAAGTTTATAGAGGAACTTTTCTCCTTAACTCTCTGATTTCTGTAGTATTTGTGCATATTTATTGTCCAGAAAGATTAAGACGGATTTGTTACTTGATCCGTGATTAATTTTTTGGTACGTGCATGTATTTTGTTAGCGAGTGTTGCGGTATATTGTCAATAAGATATCCTTCCTGACAAGTGCTTTTTTGTTTACAAATAAGCCTCGTTGCTAATGTTATATACGTTTCACTTGTTTGTGATCAATGCAAGTGAGTGATGAGGATAAGATACAGTTCATGGTTCTTCATATCTGTCCCTCTATTTATAAAAGACATACCATTTGGTAATTTGTCTATTTCCTACAGGAAGCGAATATTATATTAACATAGCTCCAAATATTGAACATTCAAAGAAAAAATCTTTGTCTAAATCATCCAACCTGAAAACCTCAACATTTATGAAACCAACTGCTAGTCATTTGGCCAAGCAAAGTAAAGCAATATATGCGTATTTAAAATAATTTGGCTGGTTGGTGAAACTTATTTATGATATGACATTCCTTTAACTCAGATATATTTTCACATTACATGAAGGATTGATGTTAATTTAATCTTTTATTGTTATTCTTCACGCTATCAACTGGCCTTGCAACTTAAGCTTTGTCTGATTAAGTTATTTTGTCTCAACATATACTTTCAGATCACAGAAATTTGTACCTGAAGTATACGACACGGAAACGCAGATTCAACCTGGATTTGAATGTGAAGCTACTAAAAGGCAAAAGCTAGAAAGTGGATACCAGCGAAAGGTGCATTGAACAAGTGATTCATAACTACAAAATATACATGATTTTGTGCTCCAAAATTAAGATATAAATGTAATAATAATGTATATTTGCACCCAAGTCTTACTAAATAGCCCATAGAAGTTGAACTGTTGTACTTTCTTTATGGATGTTATCCTTGCTAGTAGTGCATTCACACAGGTCAGTTAACTGGATCTGTCATCCGTTTTGTTAGAATTAGAAATATCGTCCATGCTATCTTTAATCTTATGTTTGTATGTATCTAACAGTCCTTTACTTCGATAACCAGGTTGCTCAGCTTAAACACCAGGCTCCTTTCTCCCACAAATTGTTGAAAAAGGTTAGTCATTTTGGAATAACCAATCCAATAATTCAAAATTTTGGTTAATTAAGTAAACACATTGAACTTTATCAAAATCTATAAATGTTAAATGATAAAAGAGTTGTTGCCTGTTTCGCAGGTTGGGTCGGTTGATACAAATTCTATATATCACAGGTGTAGAGTTACTATCCCGAAAGAACCCGACTTAGAAACAACACATAGAGCAAAAAATCGTTGGTATATCTTCTTCTTCTGAGATCATGCTTCAGTCTACATTTAATTTACTTAGTAGTTGCAAGTTCATGTTCTAACTAGTTCTTTTGCATGACTTGTTCATGTAAGGTTTGGGTCCAAAAATGCAACTGGTCAACAAGTAGATCATAATGCATACACCTTCAAAGCGCGGCCTTTGAACAGAAAAGTTGGTACCTCGAAAGTATAACTATATAAGTATATATA
>PHNY01003465.1:9675-23606 GCA_003724115.2 Anethum foeniculum
TCTCATTTAATTATTTTACGATTCGTTTATCGTTCGTTCTCGTTGATCGTTTCGAAGAAACATATCTGTGGTTCTATTGTTAGGGTTTCTCTAAAATCCCGAGTAGTATCCTTTATCCGTTTATTCGTCCTCCTTGTAATTCATGGATCCTTTATCCCTCAATCTTAATACTTTATATTCAATCCCTTCAATGTCTGGAGGATTCTTCGGGAAAAATGAAAGTGCTCGCTTTCGAAATCTGACGGCTTTTACATACACTCATATTCATTACCGAATACTAATACATACTCAGAATTCCCATAAAAGAACTCCGTCATAGTGTGGTCTGATAATGTTTCCCAATCAGCAAAAGTTACTATTCATCCGGGTTCAAGGCAAAATCACTATTCAACAAAAATTTCAATTTAGTCCAAAATTTGGGTTATTACAAAAGTGATAGATTTGAAGTCTGGAGAAGACAGTAAAATTTCAGAAGCAGAAATTATTATGACAACATTGGTTTCATCTCGCTCCATATGCTTCCATCTAGAAAGCTCGTCATCAGAGATGAATTAAGCAACCAAAGAACCCAATTGAGTTGCAGCAGTAGAAGGTTTTGACTTAGATGCAGTCTTAAGCTTTTTTGAGGGCGCGTCCTCAGATGAGGCATTTTTCACGTACTTTTCCCATCCTTTTTGGATAGGCGCGTCCTTGGTACCCTGGAACTTGAGAGAGCCCTATGCTCAACATCATCCTAAGAAATTCCAAAACCCTTTGGAAGCCTAGCTATGTCTAGAAAAGTATCATTAGAAGTTATAAGAAATCCAACTATAAGCAAAAAGGACGTGTCCTTTGATAAAGATCATAACGCATGACAATATTTTCAGCATAACAGTATGATGACATAGATAAAAGTAATTTTAAAAAAATATAAAAAGGGAGAACGCTTCCTCTAGACTACCATCTTCCATGGTCTTCTCAAATTTTCTTCTTCGAAAATTTCCTCGTTAATCTTTTCATTAACTTGAGGAAATTTTTCTTCATCCTCATCCCCTTTAATTTCTTCTTTTTTACCCTTAGACTTCATGGGTTTGCCATTTTTAAATTTTTGAAAGGGGAAGATTGTTCCAACTCTAGAAAAATAGAAGCCAACTCTTTTTAAATTAGTCTATGTTATTAAGGTCTTAAATTCAAAGCTTTCATGAGGGAGCTGAAGAATTGCTTGAGCCCGAGCTAAAGGCGTGCCTACAAGATTATTCTGCTCTCATACATATACAAAACTTGATCTTAAAAAAAAAAGGAATAGATAAGATGAGGACGCGTCCTTACTTAGATTAAGGTTGAAAGTATTCTTGGTCCTCTCCACATCCCAAATATAGAAGTAAGGTTCTTTCCAGTTCTTAAGATGACTTATTATCCCTTCTGAGAAACCTAAGTTATTATTTCTTTTGTGTACACCAAGAAAATAATAACCTTTGTCACTTTTTCTAAGACTAAAAAGATAGTTGAGTTCCTTCAATGTTGGCTTTCCAAATTTTTTATCATGATACAAAATCTAAAGAGCTGCAGCTAGTTTGTAACTATTTAGAGACAATTGAATGGGTGCTACATTATACCATTCTACGATTTCTCTACGGTAAACATGCAAGGGCGCGCCCACTCCTAACGCTAATAATTTTGGAGTGAACACCGACTTAGGGATTTTAAAATCAGAATCATGGTTAAATCTATGATGTCTCATGTAATCAGGAGGGCACACCCAAGTACCCTCCATATTATAGTATTTCATTGACTATTCAACTTCAGTAGTTGAGGCAGTAGATGACATGCTGACACAAACTATTTTATTATTTCTTTTTCTCAGAATTTTCTTCTTAGCATCTGTTATTAAATCTCCATACTGACTAAAATCTACATCATAAGCTTCGAATGGAACCGAGGAATGTTTTTAGGGAGTGTCTGATAGAAATAGGATACGATGTTGCTCAGCAAAATCAACAGGAGGAACAAAATCTTTATTCTTTTCGGAGGACGCGTCCTCTTGATTAGAATCTAAAGGGTTGATCTGGCTTTTGATCTTCATCGCTAGAAGAAACAGTTTATTTAAATCTTCTACTTGAGGTAGCCGTTTCTTCAAGGTCATCCTCTAAACTAGTGTTAATCGGTGGAAATGTTGAAGGACGCTTCCTCATGTTATCAGGAACAACTGGAAGGGAATTTGAATATTCACCGAAAATGAACACCATTATATTTTTCAGCTTGTTGATCATACCAGGTTGTCTCCTCGTAGGAAACAAAAGAAAATAATGGTCTTGAACGCTCTGGTGCAAAATAGATCAGAGGAGAAGAATAAACCCCAATTCTACGATTAAATTCCTTGAATGGATGAAAAGGAGAAGAAGAATGCTTACTTTCCAGCTGAAAAGAAAGAAAATGATGTGCAAGGACCGTCCTCGCATATAATTGAGGATAGAAGGTTGAATAAAATCATATAGTTAGAATGAGGATTGAATATGGGAGAGAATGTATCCTAATATTCTAAGGACACGTTCTTGAACTAATGATCTAAGGAAGATGAATATTCTAGCCTACAATTTCTGACATCTAATTTGTTAGGGACGTGTTTTACACCTTTTACAGGGCGCATCCATAAATGCAAATTAGAGGTACGAACAAAAATAAAAATTATTATATTAACAAAAACAACCTTGGGAATTAAGGATTGAAAGCAGTATACATACATGTTTGCATACAATAAAATGCTCAAGAACAAAAAAACGAAATTAAACAGTCAAAAGTTGAATACAAGTGAAAAATGTGAGAAAAAGTACAAGATAAAAGCATGACTCACTACCTTGAAAGATAAGGAGTAAGATCTATGGTTTGAAGTTTGGATGCAGTGAAAATTTGGACGGATTTTCAATTTCTCCTTAATAGCGGCGACATAGAGTTTTTGACAAGAGATAGAAGAAGTAAAAAAGGAAAATAGGGTAAAACTGTAGTATTTATAGGGTAATAAAGGGATGGTTCAAGTCACGTGCCATTTGGAAGCTATATTATGACATGGCGCAATCATTCTACATGGGCGCGCCTTTTTTGAGTTTTATCCCGAGGAAACGTGAAGATTTTTGAAAGATAATAATCCCGTATCTCAATTTACGATTTCGCACAAGATTGGGGGGTAGTTGTTATAGGTAAAATTCTACTTGGATATTCTTAGAAGGATTCGGGTCAACTAAGTATACATTTGGGGAAAATTAGACTAGAGCCAAATTAGGGTTTTAGTAAATAAGGGTGCGTCCTCCAAAATTGAGATTAGGAGTGGTAGTTAGTATGATAATTTAGGGAATTAATACATGCATGAAATGAAGTTTGGAAGACCTTGAAGTAAGGACTCGTCCTCACTGATTGAAAGAGATATTGTTTGACAAGGTGATTGAGGTGGATTAGCACAAATCTGGAGCAAGGTAATGAAGGTTGGGGTGTAAGGGCGCACACTCATTTCAGAGGACACATCCTCAGTCACTCAAAAATAATTATTTTAATTACTAACGTATGTTTTTGTAGGTATTTTCGGAAGAACTCCTTCCCGGAATATACTCTAGGAAGGTGGTGTCCATGGTCAAAGACCTCCAGGGGTATACTTATGTACTGAAGGCCTCCTCATATAGTCAATGGGTGTCCTCATTGGGGATGTGGGGTGAAACTTGGTGTGTGCTTTGGGAGCTCTGTTCTTGCTATCAACAGGTGTCCTCATTAGATAACTTTGGATTAATCCTACACTTTGCACCATAAAAGCTTGGGATCACTTGTCCTGTTATCCGGTGGGAGCTCCTCATTCGGGGGACAAGAATGTGTTTATCACTTGAGATAAACCATGGCTATATACCTGCGATCACGAACTAGGGAGATAGCTTGTAGCGGAAGGTTATCCTCGGCCAGGGAGTTGCCTTATCCATGAAGTCCTAAAGTCGTGGTCGAGACTTGGGCCATTGTGGTTAGGCCTCACAGTCCTACATTCCTAAAGTTAGTCGAAGACGGAGCGGTGTGTTTTTCCTACTGGGCCTCGGAATGGGAAGCCTAATCTTGTTTACGTTTCTTGTTCCCCAAGAACTACGTTGGCTTCATCCCATATATAAAGGGGTACGTAAGCAAATTATAAAGGGTCAAAAGTTGATAGCGCAAAGAGCCACTACTAACCCTAAGTAATCCCAATCACCAATTAAACACAAACACCATACTCCGTTCAATTTTCTGCCGAAGAACCACCATATTAGATCTAGATTCCGACGACGACCCTAGAATTTTGTTGTTACCATACTCCTCCATCAACAAATTGGCGCTAGAAGGAGGGGTGCTAATCAAAATCATATTCTTAGGAGGAAAAGATGTCTCACCATCATGATGGGAGTTCTTATTCAGATTTCAACTCTGATTCTGAAGAAAGTCACAGGCAAGATCCTGCCCAGAAAGAAGAGATGCATCAAAGAAGGTCCCAGATCATTCTTATACAACCCCAACCGTGGGCGGACAACCTCCGGTACTCATCAGCAATAAGGATATCATAGAACAGCTGTATCACATAGAATATACCTTGAACAATTTGAGGCAAGGCTGGGAACGATGGAGAGTGGAAGAAGGAGAAATCGACATCATCCACGAAACCATCATCGTTCGGAGAAGGAGTTGGTGGGAGGATCAAATATTCAGGAAAGTTGTGGTTAACGTGACAGAGGGTTTCAATTGGTCTTACCACGAAGATTGGAGTATTCTGAAGAAAGAGACCCAATTATGGAGCATCCTGATGAAGACCACTAACCGAGAACCAGACTGTTCCTCGTCTTCTTAGACTGGATGTACTCAACATGAGATCCGCCGTGATGAAGAGAATATAAGAAAGAATGAAGAAAATTCTCAAACTTGAGGCAACGATTGGGGATCAAGCTTTATGACAATGATTTGAGGATGTTACTTCTAGAGTGGCATAAGGAAAGAAAAAATAGGAAAGAGAGGCCCCGTGATCCACAGAGAGTGCCCCCTAATCCTCGAAAGGATTTTGGGGAGAGGCCCCATTACAGCGAGCGAGCCCTTCCCCGAGATCATTTAAATGAAGGACAAAGGTAATGGCGTCAGAATGGGGGATGATGGATGTTGAATTACTATGGACTACTAGTAAAGGAAATCAGTCAGGGACCCCTCGTCAGGGCACGCCCTTAGGAGGAAGACCTCCTTTTATAATTTTGGTAGCCTCTCAAAGTGGAACAGATGGAGGGCGAAGACAAAGGACACGTCCTCAAAGTAATACTCAACAGTAAGCAAATCCTCAAGGCCAGACTCAAGTTAAACCTCAAGACTAGACTCAAGCCAATCCTCAAGGTCAAACCCTCGTGAATCATCAGTTGCCACCGTAGGGCGAAGGACAAGGTGAAATTCAAACGGTGAATCAATCTCCACCTCCAGGGCGTATTCAAGTGGACATCAGTTGTATCGCCTGGTAATTCACATGTCCAAGTCGAATATGCCACAGTCGAGACACCCATCCCTTTGGACATTAAGCACTCAACTTTGCATGTCTCTATGATAATTTTGTAAAGTCGATTTGTCGAGCGCTTGACCTTCATCAGAAGTCGATCATGTTCATCTTAAATCCACAAAAAATTCTCCCTTCAGAACCAATCTATTCCCGTCTGCAAACATTTGTCCAAACTTATAATGTTGTTACAAAGGCTTGGAATGTAATAAACGTCACACAGTAGCTCATCTTCTCCATTATTACACATCATTGTTACAGTCCCCTTTCTTATATCTTCACCGTGGATCCATCTCCAAAATGTACTTGTCCCGTCAAGCTTTCGTCTAGCTTTGTGAACTTCTCATTGAAGCCTGTCATATGGTTACTCGCGCCATTGTCGAGATACCACACTAGTCTCCTTCATTTTCTTACCATTCCTTGACACCAGCGTTTGAATTACTTCACTTCTTTCTTCACATAGCATTTTATGTCCTTCTTTCATGTACTTTTCTAGTAGAAGCGTTGGCTCATCATCCTCCACTAGGGACAAATTTGCTTCATGTTTCATCTCTTTCTTTTTCTTGGGCTTTCGACTATCTGCTGCAAAGTGACCGTAAATTCGCAGTTGTAGCATTTTACATTGCTCTTATCTTGCCCCCCCCCCCCCAAGACTTCTAAACCCCGGGGATTCCTCATTATTTATATTCTCGAGCCATTCTTCACGTGTCAGCAGCAGCTTTCCTTCACTCCTTTCTCGTTTGGCCCATTCCTCCTCTGTCAACAATAGGTTATTCTATTTTGCTTCTGACTTCCCTTTTACACATTCTTCATGTGCCTTCAAGGATGCAACAACTTCTTTAACAGTCATGGTTTCACGGTCGCCAAACTGTTTTATGGTGGATGTTATCTACAAGAATTTGGAAGCCACAACTCTTAGTAAATTTTAAACCGTATACGCCTCACTTATCTCTTCTCCAAGAGCTCTGATATTAGTTACAACTGTGTTCATCTTCATGTGAAGTCATTCATCATCTCATCATCTCTCATGGTCGGTGCCTCAAATTCTGTCTTCAACATTTGAACTTTCTCCTTTTTAACCCGATATGCGCCTTGACAGAGCGTCTTGATTGCATCCCTAGTATCTTCCGATTTTTCCTTTTCTGCAACGGAAAGTAGAATCTCCTCCGGGATTCCTTCATAAATCATGGTCAGCGCCACCTTGTCAGTTTTGTCGTCAACTGTAACTTTTGAGTCCTTCGATTTGATGGCATTCCATATCTTTTGTGCCTCCAAATACACCTTCATCTTGAGAGCACAAGCTGTATAATTGCTCCTAGCATGCATTGGGTAACTTAAGCCTATAGACCCGCCTTTTGCCTTGTTAATATCCATTCTCAATTGTCTTTTTACGCTCACCCAGAATTCCCCGCTTTGATACCAAGTGTTGTTAATGTATAAATATATTAATTGTTTGTGTATTAAACGAGGAAAGCAAACACATGCTTGTAAAAGACTTGTCTATTATTTGTGCAAAATGGTACATCAAATAATGAACGAGCTAACCAACTACTCCTACAAAGTAGGATATGACTCAAACTAAATTCTAGACTGACTCCACTACTAACATGTTTATTCAGCTCCTACAATTTCGAATACTAAATAGCACGACACGTTGTCAACATACACGTACCAATACTATGTCAAACTAGACGTTAAAAACAAATTCAAATGCAAAACATGTTTGAGACAATAATTTCAACAAAAAATATTTACAAACGGTCAAACTGAGAAAATGCCTAAAAAAACGTAGGTGTATAGAGAATATCCACCACTTACACGATCAAGCCTAACATTACGAATCTTATTTGAAAATTTTGGATAGTTATTTGCCAAACGTTTTTCATTTCTCTAGTAGATTGAGTAAGACCCTGTTTAGTGACAACTAAGTGCTTGTACGATATCATATGATCAGCAGTACAGCTATAAATATACAAACTTCGTACACGTTAAATGAGAGAAAATTATCTCATGACTTTGCTTTGGATAATCTTGCTCCCGCCCTCTTTGGCGACGCTATATTAGTTTTCTTCCCGGTATTTACAATACACATCATCCTTTTCATCACTATAAAATAACAAGCAATAATTCTTACACGCGTATATGCTTTCATATCCCAAGTCCAGCTTCTGAATTATTCTCTTAAGGTGGTAGTACTTCTAGTGTGTGATGGTTAGACTAGACTTCTACAGTATTATTGAACAACTCACTAAAACATATATCATCATGGTGATTCTCGAAGAGTAGTATTCCCATAATGAATGTTAATTTTGTGAAATTAGTATTGTCCCGGTATATTAGAGCATAAGATTGTGCATATTGGAATTAAATTTTGTTCTTGCAAGTTTGGTTCATCAAGCTTATCATTAGAAGAGTTATTAGTGCATATCCAACAGAGACACCTTTAGGGGTGCCAAATATTGCCACACATTAATAATAACAATATTTTATTTTGACTTCAACTGTATCATTTTTGGCACCCTCGTGGCTCTAATAGTAAGCACTTGATATAAGTTGACTAAATGGTCCTCACATAAATTAAGTATTTACTTTTATGTGACAAATAAATAAAAGAAAATTTAGATAAGACATAGTAGGTACAGGTCATATGTACTTTCGGGTTTTGTATTTTTTTTCAAATTGAGGAAGTGCGAGGGTGCCCAAAGTTGGTAATTTTTCTTGGCATCCTTACAACTCCAATACAAAGATACCCAAAAGTATCATGCCACATAGTTCTTGGAGCCTTCTTGGCATCCATACCTCTTAGATGTTGTCCATCAAAAGTATCCCTCTGGATTGAAGCTATTGGAGATATTTTTGCAATCGAATCTTTGCAGTTGAATCTTCAATTAGCTCTTGTTGTGAGTTTATATATATACGCTTACAATTTTTTTTGTAAGCAATGCACAACGATACAAGTCCTAAAAAAAACATACAAAACTTTCATATTTTCACTCTCGATCGAATACATTCGCTGAACTCCCGAATTTTATTGTTATATACACTGATATTATATAAGAGAGTTCGATAGTATGAATTGTAAACTTATTGAAAATATGTATTGTTCAATTAAAGTATATTGATTAGTTGTGGAAATAGAGGCAATGCGATTGAGGTGATCAAGGAGCCAAGGAATAAAAGGGAGTGTAAAAGAATTCAGAATTCAAGAGGAACAAGCTTGTTATAGTGAATTTTGGACTTTAAGAAGCCGTGTGTTCAGGAAGCTGTGCGCTCAAAAGAGTCGTGTGTCGTAGCAAGTCGATTTTAGCAACTGGATTAAAAGGGAAATATATATATATATATATATATATATATATTATTGCATCTGTAATTGGTATTTTCTTTTAGTCAATAATATATTATTTTATCGGGTTGGTAAGAACTCATCTATAATTGGTATTTTCTTTTAGTCAATATTTAGTATCTTACCGAGTTGGTAAGGACCAGGAAGTGACCATCAACACTATCAGGAGTCGAACTTGGCTAAAATACAACTGTGTTTTTATTGCTTTAATTTTTGTACTGCATCATCATTATATCAGCACACTTTTATTAACGCTTTAATTTTTGTACTGCATCATCATTATATCAGCACACTTTTATTACTTGTTAATTAAAATCGATCAGCAAGCTTTCTGTAGACCGTTCTCCAAGTCAGCAAGCTGTTAATAACTTGGTAAAATTTGAAAATATGGTAGTTAGCCTAAACTGCCGTTCACTCCTTTCTCGGTGTGCATTCAAATTTCCAATCCAGCCAAATCTAGCTATTACAATTTTTTGAATATCTTTGTGATATTAATTTTGTTTGTAAGGAATTGTTTCTGGATCATGCTCTTGCCAGACTGCAGAAATGGTGACGCATTACTGAACAAGAACCTTGATCATTCACTTACATGGAGCTCTCTACACTGTTGAATGGCTGGGAAAGTCTGCAGACATAGTATGTTTTATTTGATTAAAATTCTAGAGCAAAAGAAGTGGATTTAAAAAATTCTCTGTCATTTGACCAGAATGAAATATCATGTATGGTCATGGTTAGCAGTTGTGTGTTATAGAGATACTGCATGCCACTACAAATCTGGATGCTTATAACTTGGTACCTGAGGTCCCACCTGAGCTCAAGTTTGGTGGGAAGTTTTTATTTGCAATATGAGTTGGAATGGCATAATCCGACTTGAAATGCTTGGAGAACCGATGGAGACGTGGTTTCTGACTTTCAACAGAAATTAGATCTATCAATTAGAGAACAAAAATGTAGCACATCATTGACACCGACTCACCAAGAGAGAATAAAACATAAGTCAAACAGAAAATTGTATCACCGGAGGTCCGGTGTTGCGAAAGCATTTAAGCACCAAAGTTTTTATGATCAGTCAGCTTGATTAATAGTAGCAATCAGGTTCCTGTATAGTTATGCATCATCACATCTTAAGTCTCTTAATTATTTCTTTTACACGAAAAACAGCAATATTGTAGCATAGTCTATACCCTCTTTCTCCGTAAACTAAAGGCCTTTTGGGTTTTAAAAGTATGGACGGTTAAACTCATAAACTCTTATAATCTAAATCTAAACGAGTTATTTTCAACTCGGATATAAGAAATGTACCAATAATTTTTTTTCCTAATTTTCTTTCAATAACACCCTTCACAATATATAACTCTTAGCCCTTAAAGTACTAAGCTTATATAATTTAATCCTTTAAGTACGAATTATTTAGTTAATAATATAAATGTATTTTTTTGACATTTTAACATATTTAAATAACGTCTTTCCATATATTTTTTTGATTTTTTTGTTCGCAATAAAATGAAGTATCCAAATTTGTATGCGAAAGCGAAACAAAAAACACGAACTAACAATATCTAAAAGTACATTTTTTGATCATTAGAAATGGGCAAAAATTATTTGTGTGTAAAAAGGTGTTTTTTATTATGCAAGAGTATTATTGAAAGAAAAATAGAAAAAAGGATTGATATATATACGGTGACATATATTAGGATCGAAAAGGAAGACTTTTGAAATTTAAGAGTTTATGGGTTTCACGGTTCATATTTAATTTAAGGATCAAAAGGTTATTAAGGCTAAATTAAATGAAGTTTGTAATTCCAATCACTGAATGCATTTGTATTAAAATTTATACATGATATGACCATAGGAAAGAAAAACTCAGCTTATTATTATTGCACCTACCAAAAGCATGATGTAATTAAGAATGGACTTGTTCGTAAATAGTTCAAGCAGGCACTTTACACTCACCTAAATTTTGAGCAAAAGTGAGCAGCTGGTCTTAAGCTATCTGGTGAGTGGTGAAAATTGAGCTGGTATAACAAGTTGAAACTAAAAAGAGTAAAGCATGCGGGCGTGGACAAGTTGATTCATAATGAAACAGCCATACATTAATATAAATGTCCGTATATATTAAAGTCAAAGGGCTGGCAACACTGATCTTATCCAATTTGCCAAGTTCGTGAAAGGGCATATTTGTCTAGGTCCACACAACTGCTATCGTTCGGAATATATTCTAGTACGAGCAGTTGGATAATGCAAATTATATCATCTGTTCTAGCTTATATATATATAGGTAACGAATTAAATGCAGTCATAGCAAACCAAGCAAGAGCCAAGATTTCCTTCTATTAGGAAGGAGAGGAGTAGTTTACCTAGTTTTGAATTGTGGTCAAGAAATGAGTCACCTTATCCAAACATGACCTATATATCTGATGTCCTCCAAACCATATCAATATATCTATATCATGCAATGTATTGTTGCTGCAGGGCACCTAACAACAGCATTGCGGTTTCTTGGTCGAGAAGAGAGATCTGTGATGAAGAGAAGAGTTCTGTTTAGTAGCCAAGGATGACTTGCCTTTGGCATCCCCAAATTATATGCAATGGTCCTGAATTAAAATGTTCAGGGCAATGCATACTAAATTTGCTGCAGGCAGGTCATCCGACGGCTATCTTAACAGACTCTTCTCCCTCATTATAGATCTAATTATCTTCTTTGTCATCAAGTTGGAGAAATATACAAGAACAGGAAATGCATCACCGTGGCATTTTACTATCTCAACTTCATTTCTCAACTACTGAATATGATACAGTATTTATTAATGATTTATTTGTGGGTTCCTAGGGCTGCAACATTCTTAATGGGCTTATTGACGCTTAAAAACACTGCAGCAGTAAGGTATAATATTTGTCTTTTATGTGATACTTATGACACTTAAGAGTTGAGATATTAGTGTTTTTGTCTTACCGTTCTTAATAATTGCAACAGTGGTCTGGCAAGGCCTGAACAATGCTCGGCCCTTCACTTCAACTTGTAGTGTTCACTTCCGCTAGCTGCAGTTTTGTAACTTTGTTGTTTGTTGTACATTACTAGGTCTAGCAATCTTTTTGTTGGTTTGATAATGATAATGTGTTATCATATGATCGGGTTTGCCTTTATGTTTCAGTGTTGTAGCCATTTAACATATTTTTGTTCCATGTGAAGTGTACTAAAAATCTAGCAGAGTACATATAGTATTAAATTTTTGCTATTCATATATCATAAACTGGCCCCTGTAATCTCTCTACGTGAATAAGAAAAGATTATCTTCTCCTATTTTAGTTTCATCAGCAGCAGTCATAATTAAAATAGTGCTACTTTTTGTCTCTACTCTGTGTTACTTCTCTGTTAAATCTAGAGTCCTGTGAACGTCTATTTACCAGAAATGGCTGTGTGCATGGTGGACCCATTGAAATTTCCTGGTATTATTGTAATATACATGAATTTTAGATAATAATAATAATAATAATAATAATAATAATAATAATAATAATAATAATAATATGACTAGAATTAGAATAAAAGATTACATTGTTTTTTGCTATTTTTTTTTAAAAAAAAAGAAAGAAACTGAGAATTGGACTCCTATTCGTATGTGAATGTCTGGGTCTATATAAATAACACACGCTCTATTATTAAAAACCCTAAAACAAAATTTTCTTGAGAGCCGCGTTGGAAGAGAGAGCAGCAGAAGGAAGAGGCGATAAAGAGATACTCTGTTCCAAGTGTTGTGCAAAGTGTTGACAAGTGAGTTGTCATATTGTATTCTTTTATAATGTCCTGATACTTGTGATTCATGTTCATGGAGCCTACTTTTATGAATATAATATTATTGATTTTAATATATAAAAATGTTTCACCATACTTATTTGACAAGAGTATTTTATTTTATTTTATTATTATTATTTTTTTTTTCTTCTTTGATCCATGTCGCTCTGGTCCTGTATGATGTCTCTTATGTGTATAAATTGACTTTAACATCTGGTTAGTATCTTGCTCTTGAGTAGCTTAGACGAGTGGTGTACCACAATTTACTAATATTCTATCTTTAAATATCATGGCTTTGTTTTGATTATTATGTACATGGATATGAATGTTAATATAGCTGGTCGTTTTTTAATTTATTTTTATTTTTGCTAGTGTCCTTGGCGAAGCTAGCACCTAGTTTAGATATAATAAGTAAATCATGCAAAAAAAAAAAAAAATTATAAGGTCTGATCAAGGTTGTATTTTAGCTATGAATTTTATATAATAATTGTGGAAGTTGTAGTCCTGATTTCTGTTAATCCATACATATTTAATGTTCAAGTCATATTTATATCTATATTTATTTATGAATTATTATTATTACATTCAATAGTGATTTTTGGTATGTTAATCGGCTGCTAACTTATTTAATATATTAATTTACTAGGCTTTAATTAAAATGGCAAAAGATGAGGTTTAATATTAATGCTCCAGGAGCATTATATTTGTTTGTTTCAAGTCGGCAAGGTCAGGAGTGAAATACTAGTTGTTTTGTTTTGATATGTTCATTATATACACTAACAGAGTAGACATGAGGTGAAAATACAAGCTTTAATTTAATGCTAAGTTATTGACGTTACAAGCATTCTGTAATAATTCCTATATGTCCTATTAATCATTTTAAGCGAGTATTAAAAAAATTAAAAATGAATTGTTAATAATAAATTATAAATCTTGTGATAGGTCGGGAGCCGGGAATTTAGAGGATCGTGTGAAATTTTCGTTAGTATTTTAGTTGCGGTATTCGAGGTACGGATTCTGTCCCCTTTTATTTCAGCGCTACTCCTCTTTGGAATTAAATATATCTGATTCCTTCAATTCTATATTCTATTCGTTCACTAATATTTGTTTTGACCGTTTTAGTTTCCAAAATTATTTTAAAATCAGTTTAGAAAATTTAAATATTTGTTTCTGCAATTTTGTGACATTATCTATGATACTCTTCTGTTTTGAAAATTCAAATTATTTGTTCCAGGTAATTTTAAATTTTGCGAAATTATTTTTATTTGGACCCTTAGTGAATTAGG
>PHNY01003496.1:290-18938 GCA_003724115.2 Anethum foeniculum
ATGCCCACATTCTCGAAACCTCCAACCTGCGTTCTCGCCCCACCAATGAGTTTTAACGACCCTCATTCGCTTGCAATCACAAATAAAAGTCCAAAATATCTCCTTCAACAGCCATTTTTATGATTTGGAAGATCTAATTTACAAATTAAGTTGCACGTAGAGATATAATGAGGAAAGGGGGGTATTTCTGTGTATATATACACTATATAGCCGTTACAGCATCAAAAGTACCATTTTATCCCAGCCAAATAAACGGCGTCTTACCAGTTAACGAAAAGGGCCATCTCGTAACAAAAATCGAAGTGTAGTATTACCCATGGTAGTTTTTGAAGTACAGTATCCGAAGTGATCTGACACACAAGCTACAGGTACACATAATGCACTTTACTCTAAAAAATATATAAGTTATATTATAAATATTATATATTTTTAAATTTTTATTCATTTATTTATTTCGTGTACTTTCGTTACATGTTGTGTACCTATCTTTAGAAAAACAAACCCGACACTAATTATATTTATGATTTTTTCGTGTTCGTGTACCAAATTTTGCACCCAAACACTAATTATTCATGTTGTTTTGTACCGTGTTCACATGTTGTATACTAAAATTTTCTACCAGAATTATCATTGTCAGCTCTACTTGTTATCATATATTTCTAATAAATTTGTGGTTGCTTATAGCCAAAATAATTAATCATATTAATAATTGTTTTGAGTTATATTACAGCATTTTTCTATCGCTAGATCGGTAGGTTTTGTCTCAATTTACTATCGGGAGTGATTGGTGAAAATTGCTTCACTCGGAACTACCCGGTAGGTATTGATGGCTGATTTCTAAATATCCCCACATTCCAAATGGTTGCCCATATGGCGAGCCACCTAGACATCCACGTGGAAAACCACTGTAATGGATTACTATGACTCTACTGATTAATATAAATTATATACATAAACTTCAAAATATAGTCTACTCCTCTCAATTACAGTACTCAACTCTCTCAATTGAGAAACAACGATTAATGAAAGAACGAGGATAAATAATGGACTGTCGAGAGGCCCAAATCTCTCTCAATAACAGTAAAGATAATACTAACTTCTCGATGCCCTAATCTTCCCCTCTTCTCCTGTATTTGTTCTCCTCTTTCCTCCAGTCTGTGTTATTACGCATTTGTCCCTAAATATTTTCTGCTCTGCCTTTCTTACCCTTTGACCCACGCCTGTAATAAACGTGCTCAACACGTGACTCTGCTGGGTGCATCACAATACCTTGCTCCCAGAGACTAACCTTGTCCTCAAGGTGAAAACCTGGAAAGAGCTGGTCAATCAAACTCATATCCTCCTAAGTAGCTTCAACAAGAGACAATCCTTTCCGATGCACCAGGACCTCTATGTGATCTTGGCCATTGTGTTGAGTACGACGAACACTTAATAATGCTGCTGGTTCCATTAGTAACTCCATTTCTGAAGTGAGTTGGGGAGGAATTGTACGAGAAACTGGAACCTAACCCACATGTCGTTTGAGTTGTGACACATGAAAAATCGGATGTATTTTACTCTCGGGTGGCAAGTCTAGTTTGTACGCCACAGCTCTAATTTTCTGGATAATCTCAAAGGGACCATAAAACCTGGCAGCTAATTTTTCATTTGGCTTTTTGGCGAGAGACCTTTGTCTATAGGGCTGGATCTTAAGGTAAATAATGTCTCCTACTTCGAAATTCTCATCCCTTCGGTGTCCATCTGCAGAGTTCTTCATATGTTGCTAAGCTTGCACCAGGTTATAGCGTAACTCATCAAGAATTGCATCTCTCTCCAGCAACCATTCCTCCAAGCTGTCAATCTGAGTTTCGCCTTGACTCATATTAGTAATATGGGGAGGTTCCCTTCCGTACATGACCTGAAATGGGCTCAGTTTTGTTGAAGAATGCGGAGATATGTTGTATGAGAACTCGGCCCAGGGTAGCCATTGTGCCCAGTTTTTTTGCTTTTCTATTACAAAACAACGCAAATATGTCTCAACACATTTATTGATGATCTCCGACTGCCCATCAGTCTGTGGGTGATATGAGGTGCTACGCTTCAGTTCAGTCCCCTGCAATCGGAATAATTCCCGCCAGAAGTTGCTCAGAAAGATCTTATCACGATCTGAAACAATAGATGTAGGGAACCCATGTAAGCGTACTACTTCCCGGACAAATATTTCTGCAACTGTAGCGGTTGTATAAGGGTGGCGTAGTCCCACAAAATTGGCATATTTTGAAAAACGATCCACCACCACGAGAATGGAATCAAACCCTTTTGATAACGGTAAACCTTCGACAAAATCCATCGTGACATCCGCCCAAACTTGTTGTGGCAGTGGTAGGGGTTAGAGTAAACATGATGGAGAATGCTGGGAACTCTTTTGCTGCTGGCAGGTACGAGCATTGTCTGACATGTTGCTTTACATCCTTCTGCATACTACCCCAAAACCATTCAGTGGCTAATCTGAGATAAGTTTTCAATGCACCAGCATGTCCCCCGATTACTGAATCATGATATTGCTGGAGTAAGATGAGCACGAATTTGGAATTTCTGGGGCTAACTACCCTCTCCTTATACAATAGCTTCCCATCTTGCAAGGGAAAACCAGCATACTCTCTTGTTAACGACCCCAAATAACCTCAAATCTTCTGCAACTCTGGACTCGCTGCAATTTCCTTATATAATTCTTCCACCTGATAAGGGGTTAACATCGTCCCCAACACCACAGCTCCCTCCTGTTTACGAGATAACGCATCAGCCACTTGATTTGACGCTCCCGGTTTAAATTGCACTTCAAAATCGAACCCCAACAATTTCCTCACCAACTTCTAGTATTCTGGGTTGATTTCTCGTTGTTGTAACAGGTGTCGCATGCTCTGTTGGTCACTCCGAACAACAAAATGCCTCCCCTGGAGATAATGTTTCTACTTCACCACGACAAGGCATATGGCCATTAATTCTTTCTCGTATATCGATTTTTACCTCGCTTGGGTTCCTAGCAATTTGCTAAAGAAAGCCACAGGTCTATTTTTTTGCATTAGTACTGCACCTAACCCATAACCTGAAGCATCTGCTTCAATCACAAAATCTTTAGTAAAATCTGGTAAAATCAGTACGGGGGGACTAACCATAGTTGTTTTCAATACGTTAAATGCCTTTGTTGCTGTAGCAGTCCATCCAAAGTTGTTCTTTTTCAGCTAATCAGTCAAATGGTGAGCGATTTGTGCATAATTTTTGATGAACTTCCGGTAATACCCGGTAAGCCCAAGGAAACCCCGAAGCTCACACAGATTCATAGGCTCCTGCCAATCTACCACATGTTGTATTTTGGACATATCCACAGCTACTCCATTTTCTGAAACCACGTGACCCAAATACGAAATTTTAGCTTTTCCAAACTCACACTTCTTCAAATTAGCATATAAATTCTGCTCAGATAATTTTTCCAACACTTGCTGCAAATGGTGTACATGCTCCTGCTCATTTGCACTATAGATAAGTATATCATCAAAAAATACCAAGACAAACTTCCTCAAAAACGGTCTAAAAACGTCATTCATAAGAGATTGAAATGTTGTTGGCGCATTAGTGAGCCCAAATTGCATGACTAAACACTCGTAGTGACCATCGTGTGTTCTAAACACCACCTTGTGCACGTCTTCTGCCTTCAATTACTGTCTTTATTAAAATTTGATGATAACCATCTTTCAAGTCTAACTTAGTAAACACCTTTGCACTATGTAATTCGTCTAACAACTCCTCAAATTATGGAAATCGGATATTTATCCTGAATTGTCTCCTTATTGTGAGCACGATAATCAATACAAAACCTCCATGATCCATCTTTCTTTTTAACTAACAATACTGGACTAGAAAAAGCACTTGTAGATGGTTGGATAATACCTGCCGCGAGCATTTCTTGAATGAGCCTCTCAATTTCATCCTTTTGGCATTGGAGATATCTATAAGGCCTTACTCCCACTGCATCACTGCCTGTTTTCAAGTTTATCGCGTGCTCACATCCCCGGGAGGGAGGCAGACCCACTGGTTCTGCAAAAACTTCTTTATAATTATTGACGGTGGGTAATAATTTAGCTGGAATTGGTGACTGTTCCTGCCCTATGATTTCTTTCCCCTGCTCCCCACCTCCAACCTGTTGCATTCAATCCAAAATCTGTGCCCAGTTGTTCTCAAGCATTTTATCATAGCTTTCAATGAGATTTTGACCGTACTAGTGATAAAATCTCCAGTTAACGTTACTTGACTCCCTCCAATCTGGAACTGCATAACCTGCGCTTTCTAGTTAGTAATAACGGGTCCAAGTGTTCCCAACCATTTGATCCCCATAATTATATCTGAAGCCCCCAACTCTAGTGGCAAAAAATCTTCGCATACTACTAATTTTCCATCCAGGTGCACACTTACGTCTCTACATAACCCACTACCCTTTCTCATCTCACCATTACCCAAAGAAACCCCAAAACACCATGTTTCCTCTACTGGTATAGCTAATAGATTTACCAAAGTCAAGGACACGAAGTTGTGCGTCGCTCCAGGGTCAACCATCACTATTACTTCCTTTTCATCAATTTTACCCTTCAATTTCATAGTTTTGGGATTAGAAATTCCTATAACAGAGTTAAGGGATACCTCAGCAATAAGCTCCTCCTTTAGCGATAGAGGTGGCTCCGGTGCTGCCCCATCAATGCCTTCCTCGTCTTTCACATCAATCAAGATCACACTTAACTCCTTCTTGCGACATCGAGGCCCCAACACCCATTTGTCATCATACCTAAAACATATCCCTTTTGCTCGTTTGTCCTGTAATTCCTTCTTTGTCAGCCTACGAAACTCATTTCCCTTCTTGGTAGATGTTGTTGACCCGGTAAACCTTGGAGAGTAAACAGAAGCCTGGGATTCTGCTGCAACTGATCCCCAACTTCGTGGTGTCGTCGGATAGTTAGATGAACATTTGAATACGTTGAGCCCGCAACACTCCCTCGATTGTAGCCACCTGAATACCCTGTTTTGAGAGTTCACGAAAAGACTTTCCTGGCTGCTGTCACTCTGTTGCTTTCCTCCACTTTTAGAGCCAGTTCCATATCCTGCTCAAGGTTGATAGGATTCAATAGACGAACATCCACTCGGATATCCTCCTTCAATCCATTAAATAAACTTCCCCAATGATATATTTTCAGACATGTGGTCCTATAATGCTGCTGTTTCTATAAAACGCCATCTATACTCATTCACATCTATCAATTGGGTGGTGGCCAGCCATTGCTCGTACAGGGAGCCCCCATTCGCCGGTCTAAACTGCCATAATACAAACGCCTTCAAGTCCGCCCACAACCGAATAGGGCGACGCTTTTGTTCCCACCGGTACCATCTCAATGCATCTCCTTCAAGAGCCACAGCCACAGCCTCCAACATCTCCACTTCCGTTCGAAAATAGAAGGCAAAATAGCGTTCAACCCGTAGTATCCACCCATCCGGGTCCGATCCATCAAAAATGGGCATGTCTAGCTTCCGGTACCGCCAATTACCCCGTCCTCCACCGGAGCCTCCCCCTCCATGACCTCCATATCCATGAAAACCTACAAACCCTTTTTCCCCTTCTCCAAATCCACTCGCCTCATTACCACCTCCAACCCTTTTTTGCATCTCATCCTACCCAAATTGGAAAGGAGTTGGTGACAAACCTTGAACTATCGATCCTGGCTGATTAATACTTCTTTCGACTTTGTCACCCATTGTAGCATGGTTGGTTTGCAGCCCTGTCAGTGTAGATTTTATCTCGGTTTGAAACTTAAGTTGTTCATTACACATAGTATTAATCATCGTCTCCTGATGCTCTCGGCTCCAATTAATTCAACCCTCCAATCTTTCCGACATTGCCTTAAACTCTTCCCCATCCTCTTTGATGAGTTGGTTTGACTCTCCATGACCAGCTCCGTTAACGAGTGACGCATAGCTTTCGTTGCTCGTTCAACTGCCTTTGCTACCATTTCCGCTACTGACTCTTCGAGGTTTGTTGCTTTCTCTTCTAGCTGATCTAGACGTTGTGTCACTCTTGGGCTCTGATACCACTTTGTAATGATATACATAAACTTCAAAATATAGTCAACTCCTCTCAATTACAGTACTCAACTCTCTCAATTGAGAAACAACGATTAAGGAAAGAACAAGGATAAATAATGGACTTTCGAGAGGCCCAAATCTCTCCCAATAACAGTAAAGACAGTACTAACTTCTCGATGCCCTGATCTTCCCCTCTTCTCCTGTATTTGTTCTCCTCTTTCCTCCAGTCTGTGTTATTACGCATTTGTCCCTAAATATTTGTTGCTCTGCCTTTCTTACCCTTTGACCCGCGCATGTAATAAACGTGCTCAACACGTGACTCTGCTGGGTGCATCACAGCCACTTGACATGGGACCGGGAAAAGTCAAGTGCCACGTCAAATAAATGTGGCTTCCGGAAGTTAACTAGGCTTTCCACGTGTCGTGGGACCTTTACACGTTAATTCCTACCAGTTTTTTGGGATAAGATTTGGCGGATATGAAATAGCAGTTTTTTCTTGTAGTGCCTATTTACCATCACCTGCATCTGTAATACATGTGATGCAGATGGATGACCTCATTAACTACAAGGTTCTTTTTTATCTTTCTTCTCTGAGCAGCATGCATGTGCATGGATCCCTGGTCTGCAGATTGCTATAAAATCTAGCAGCGCAATCTTATCCATTCTTTTCAGTTAAGAAACAAAATGGTTTTCTCATAAACAACATGTAGCTTTGCATTTCATCTTAAAGCATATGCTAGCATGCTTGTTGATCTGTAATAACTAACTATGAAGACATTTTTTTTTCTCTTTAAATCTGACTTTTTCTTTATATCTTGCTCATGCACATACTAGTATGCTTGTTGTACTTAATCATAATTAATGTTTCTCATTAACAAAATTAATCTCGAATTAAACTTTAAACTCGTTATCAGTACACAGATTTAAAAAAGCTGTTTGTGTATGTTAGTCTATATGTATGTGAAACATAGCTTATACACATGTAAATATTTTATAGGAGTATTTGCAAGACGGAATCTTTCATGGTCTTTGTTAAAATGTACCTTCACAGTCACGACAAAAACAATCTAAGGCTCTGAGCACATGTAAACAAATTAATTTACACATAGGGCAAGTTTAAGCTAGCTGTGAATTTGTACCCATTGATTCCGTGTGTTGCGATCCATTGTACAAATTGATATTGAATAATGCCATGTTGGTGTATTTGATTGTTATTATGTTGAATGATTATAATTTAATGCAGGGAGATCTAATTTCCAGATCATGATAGTTATGTGTTATTTCAGAATCTTATTCATTACCCCAAAATGGAAAAGCGACTTATATTTGTTTTCTGAATATAAGGTAAGATGATTCGGTACTACCTTAAGCAAGATGCCTTTGATTTGCCTATGTGTCTCTACTGATTATCAATAGAATATAAATCTAAGCATCTTTTGAATGAACGTAGACACGAGATACGATCCGAGTCTATAGAATTAATTAAGTAATTAGTAATACCACAAAAGGAGAAAAATAAATTCCTCTAAATGCCTCAGTCTCTATCCACCATTGATTTTTATTGAATAAGTCTGTCAATTTCCTGATTCAAGGTTCTTTTGCTTTGACATTCAAGAACTTGTGATTTGCATGTCACTTTGGCATCTTGCATGCATGGATAACATTATTAAACTGTGTTTCGATGAGTGTCATAGCATTAGCAGCCACCCCCACTCACATGCCAATACTATAAGGTTAAAGATACTCTTAAATGTCTATTTGGAGGTTAGTTACATTATTATACTATGGAAGGGTTGAAACTGGTGGTATTAGATTCTTAATTTCTGGTCATTGCCATAAATTGTTCCATCTGCACTAAGTCCCACTTTTCCTCTTTATGTTCAATCATCTTCAGTGATAGACCAAACATCATGCCCTATATAAACCATAAACCCCCAGGGAGCTTAAGCACCAACTACCATCTCAAGCATGGACTCATTTTTTGCAAGGCCGAGCCTTGAGCAATTTTTTCTGGAGATGTATACATGGCGTAATATTGGTCCGGCTCAGCTTAACTTTCTTTATGTTTACATCACTAGTTATTCTGAAGCTGAGCCGAACCAATATTACTCTTGTATACTTTCTCTTACAACTTATGTTTTGCAAGATATTAAGGCATTTGTTCATATGGCACCTGATACATTGGTACGAACTACTGCATGCTTCCTTTTCAATATTTCATGTGCATTTTTTCTGTAATTTCTTCTCCCTCCTTGTCTTTACAAGTTTTTCACTTGTCCTGCACAAGGAAAAAGATTCAGGAAATATGCCAATATCTAGTCTCTTTTCTCTTATACGATTATATTTGATCATTTTATCGGTTCTGATACACTTTGGCCATGTCTCTGTTCTTTTTATCCAGACCAATTTATAGGTTTCTGCTGTATTCTTTCCTCTGGCTCCGGAGTCCGGTTTAACATACAAAGTTCATTACCTTTTTCTTTTGTCGCTAAATAAAGAATATTTTATAGAGAGTGAATTGACGAAAGTGTTGCTAATCAATACTATTACAGTATTACTTATAATAAAGAAACTACATTAGTGGCAGAACTGAATCCAGCATAATTTTATGCTGTTTATGTTTTGACCTTTGATGCCATTTCCAGTTTGCTGAAAGCAGGTCTGTTTCCATAATGAAAATATATCGCATACTCCATGTTACATATCTTTATAACTTTCAGTTATAGAAGAGCAACTGAGAAAGCAATCAAGCAACACATATTTTCTGAATTTTACTAAGAATACGATTCCTAATACTGTATGGAGTTAAAAACAATGTCTTACAAATCACAGGATTTCCTACATTACTCTGTATCCAACAAAAAGCAAAAAAATGATTTGCAACATTTCGTGTTCACTTCCCTCATTGTAATTGAATGAACCTACTGTAATGTAGTAATATCTGCATGATTATCTTTATACTACAGCTAAAGGTGCTTTTCTACTCAGAGAAAATAACAAATTTGATAGCAGTTTGGCTGTCATGACTACCCAGAAGAAACATTCTACATGCAGCTAGCTTTATACCGTAAGATTTTGAGAATTTATTATGTACTATAGAGAAAGTATGAATTCCTTAATTATATTCCAAAGGAGGTAGGAGCTCTAATTACACACGTGAAGCAAATAAAATGATTGAAAAGATAACATTTCCGAGGAACCTGAACAATTACAGGCTTACAGGCGAGCTGATCTAATTATTTAATTAGAAAACAGGGCATCCTTCGACAATAATCCCTTTAGCAGTTGGACAATGGGCCAAAGAGCATCCCTGATCAGGGCTGTTTCCCCACCAGTCAACTGTAATACCCTTAGATTGCAACGAAGCAAATAACAAAACCGACATAAAGGCAGTTCCTGCATCAAGGCCACCGGAGAGGATATAATTATAACGCTCCCACAACTTTGGCCGCCACCTAAAAACAACAAAACCTGAAAGGAATGCCATGATAATCCAGCTCGTGTAGTTAACAGACGAAGCAGGTGGCATCATTGAGGTGGCGCCTAATAAAACTGGCATGTTAATGAGCGAAATCCATTTCTGCTTCGGGAAAGCTTTCTGCACCAACCAGATTACAAGTGGGGCAACGGCTCCAGCAGCAAAGAACAGATTGATTTTACTGTAGTGACCAAGGTTTCCGAAAATTCTTTGAGGCCCAACCAATCCCCAAATAACTGAAGCATCATAGAACACACGATCCATTGGACATTTCCACTGGCTATCAGGAGGCAGAACTGAGGTATCACAAAGATTGGGAATAGTTGCCATCATCCACCAAGCAGTACCTTGGTATACAAGTACTGAAATTATACTTCCCAGCACCTGAAAAATCATTTATCATAACAGTCAGTTCTCAAGTGTCTTGCACTTGAGATCAACTTTAAAAATCAGAGAAACAACATGAACCGTTTTTATATCTTACTTGAGCTGTAAACATTGCTCGGGGTGGAATCTTCATATAATGGCCAAGCTTAAAGTCCATGATAAATGTAAGAGCCTGGTTCATGCTTATGTATCCGTACACCTTAAAGCACATGTTAGCGACAGGGCGTCCTGGATACAGATACCCAATAATATACTCTGTAATTATATTTAGACCTGGTGTCTATACATACAAAAATAAAAAATAAAGTTATCAGGTGTAATAACAAAATAAAACCTGAAAAATGCTATAAAGAAGGGAACATGCGACATTTTGAACTTAAGCCTATCGAGTGTAACCTGATTTGTTGTTGCAGTTATGATGCCAAGCGGAAGGGTATACAAAATGGCAATGGCACAAGCAAGCAAAACACCCCACCAGCGTAATTGGAGCTCATAATTATAATACTCACAGGCAAAGATGATAACTACAATGTTCACCACGAGGATGATGTGGAACCACCACATAGGAACTTGTTTGTAAACCTTCATAAGCTGTGTGTGTATATCTACTTTCTTATTTTGTCCAAAAAAGGCTGCCTTGGTCTGCTTCCACAGATCACTGCAAAAGTTAAGCTATATCATTTACATTTTGAAAATTTATGAGACTGTCAGGAGATAACGAGACAGATTGCGAGGCATACCTTCCGTTAAATAAGAACACATGAACTAGAGTTGCAGGAAGTGCAGCAAATCCAAGACCATAGGTCATAGCAAAGAAAGTGCTCAGATATAGAGGTCCATATTTTGAATATGAAGTTTTGTCAAGATGAAAGTTGCGGGTTATAATTGAAGAAATATTATATATTGAACCATCTAATTCGAAAAGATCTTGAGAATAAATTGGGAAGTTCTTGGCATGATAAGCATTAGCCCACCAGTAACTGATTGGTGTCATCACATACATTACAAAGAAAAATCCAACAACAATATTCGCAGTGGCAAACCATGGGCTAGCTAAAGGGCTACCAAGGTATGCGGAGATGGTTGCCCAGTCAAATCCAAGTGAGCCAATGCCCAGACCATGACCACCTGAACCCAACTGGTGCACAAGGACTGACTTTGGGGCCAGCCAACATACCCAAGAAACTGTTGTTAACAAGCCAAAAAGATAACCAGGAAAAAGGCAGTAAGCAAAACTACTGATTAAGCATATAAGGAAGAACTGAGTTCTGGTTATTCCGCCTTTAGGCCTCTTATCCTTTTCATGTAGAGCCCTGCAAGAACAGTAGTAAGAAATCATCACATGAAACAAAAGACATTGTTTGCATATGTAGGATATACAACGTACCTGAACAGTGAGACCTGAACCAGAGTACCTGGCCACCACATGGCGGCTGGCTCAACCAGAAACTTGCGGAAAATCCCAGCCCAACCAAACCCCAAAATCTACAGATCAAACAGTCATAATTTAAATCAAGTACTACTTGAATTGTTTAAGCCATATCAGTTGTCTTGTACATTATATTTCAGTCATATGAGTTACAACTTTTATCATCTAAAGCAAATTCACAACTAAGCAAATCTGATACGCTTACATTATCGTGTGATCCAGAAGTTGAAATTGTCAATCTTACGGGGAAAAAACATAAATTTAAACAATTATTTTAGGAAAAGTATGAGCACAAGTATCACAAATGAAATTAAAGAGAGACGACGAGAAAAAGGAAAAGAACCTGAGTAGTAAGCATGAGAAGAAAGGCCGGGAAAAAGTCCAACTTTCTCTTGTAAAGAAGCTTGACAGCACTTAAAATATGAGTAGCATAAACAGCACCAGCACCAGAATTAGCAAAAATTGTAATCAAAACATGTTCTTTGACATTAAACGGTCCAGGATTCATAGTAAAAGCGAACAATGTGCCTTGAAAAAAGACCTTAGTTGGTAAAACTCTGGCCATAAAGTGACCAATAGGTACCACAGCAATCATAGCACAAATAGAACTTATAGCCAAAGGCTGTGATCTGTACCAGAAAAACTGGTTTAAAAAAGACAACACAGCACAAGAGAGAATACCAAGAACCCACATTCTGAATGTAAGCACAGGCATGTTTGGATCATCTGTTAGTTGAACTGTTAAATCCACTTGCTTTATTCCTGTTTTACTCTCGTGATCATCCATTATAGTTTTTTACTCTCTCCTCGTGTAGTATTTGTGGAACTTGTAATATATAAAGGGAGAAAGAGTTTGTATTAGGAGTGGATATGGATTAAAGATTCGTACGTGCGTATGATTATGAATATGTAATCGAGTCCAAGTACAAAATCTTAACTCGCGTAGGAATATGATGATGGTTATTGGTTAAGTAGAGCGTATGAGTAGGACTATTCTCCCAGATTCATTGGAATCATGTATTTAATGCTGACTCTGCCTTTCACATTCTTCCCTTTTTCTTTTTTCAGTAGCCTTTTGGTCTAATCACACATATTTCGGTTCATCCGTTCATATAATAGTTTTCATAAATAAAGGGATAATATTTGCACACCACAAATTGATGGTTGCGCACCTTTTTTCTTTACTGGACCAAATTTGTCTCTATTTATCATTATGCCGCTTATTACTCAATTAGATTCATATTTTTTTTATTTTATTTAATTATAATGCAATTGTATTGTAATTCTTTCTTACTTTTTTTTTTTAATTATTACATTATAAAAACGTACATATTAGTATGGCCTAGATAAAATGACTTGCGTCTATTCAACATCTAATAGGATAACAAAATAAATGATCTGTCAATTCAATTAATTTGAATTAAAATTATGCTACTTATGATTAAATATGAACCGTTTTGAAAGAGCTTCGTTCTTGATATACATTCTGTTTTTATAATCTAATAAAATTTCATATAAAATTAAAAAAAAATGATATCCTGAAAAATTAAATATAATATTGATTATCATAAATAACATGAAATTTATAAAAGCAGGTAAACATTAAATTTTTTATAATTAATGAAGGAAATATCATAACATGCAAAAAAAGTAGCTAACAATTTTGAAATAAAGGTCGGTGGACTTTTTAAATGTAACATATTATGGCGTGCAACCACAAACTGTCTACCGACTAAAGACATGCTTAGTACAAGGAGAGTTCAGGTCAATCCTCTCTGTCCCTCATGTAATGCTCAATTAGAAATTGTTTTACATGTGCTCGTTTTATGCCCTCATGCTTTATCTTGTTGGGGGAAGATTAACAATTTTCATGTTCACGGAGAATTCTCTTCTTTTATCGAATGGCTTCAACAATTATTTCAGCAGCAGAACAATGATGAAGTCTGTCTTATATCTACAATTGCTTGGATGTTATTGAAGAGCAGAAATGATTTCATCTGGAATCAACATAGCATGGAGCCTTCAGAAGTGGTTTGTTTAGCATACTCAGTTCTTAATCAATGGAGAAGTGTTCAAGATCGCACTTTTGATCGTTTTTTGGAATATATATCTCAAGAAGATGGAGAAGAACACTGGAGCTTACCATTGCCATAAAGTGTTAAGATCAACTCTGATGCAGCCATTTTTGAGAATACTACTCGCTATAGTTGGGCTTTCATTGCTCGAGATCATGATCGAAGCTAAATCGAAATGCCATCGAGGATGTCCTAATCCTGAATTGGCAAAAACTGTTGGAATTCGTGAGGCTTTGAGTTGGGTGAAGAATGGCGATTATGAAAATGTAGTGGTTGAATCTGATTGTCTGCAGGTGGTACAATGCATTCGTAGCTCTTTCATGTGCTATTCGTATTTAGAAAGAGTGATCGAGGAATGTCGTGGTATACTTGCAAGTCTTAGCAACAAAAACGTGAGGTTTAGATTTATTAAGCAAACAAGGTCGCACATTATCTAGCAACACATAATTGTTATATAGCTGATTGTACTTTGAGGTTGGGAGATGTTCATCCTGATTTACATTATGTATTGTCGAATGATTTGAGACCTTAATGGAATTCGATTTTTTCTTGGAAAAAAAATATAAATATAAATGATTATAATAGCACAATATGATTGATTTACTCAAGTTTAACTAAAAAAAATTTATTTAGCAAAAAAAAAGATTAAATTAGAAAGAAACATAATATGAGCTTTCAATCAAAATTAATTTAAAAATTCTTATCATCGTTTATTTTGTGAAACTTAAGCATAAACCCCAAGGAGATTTGACAAACTACATAAAAAAGTGGAAATGACAAAATTAATGCTATTAATGCTGTGCAACAATCAATTAAGGGTGTAAGATATCACCGTCATTTCATAAAAAGATGTGATCCCAACTGGGCTAAATAAAAATTCATTTTCAGCTTGGTACCGTCACGTGCCCTAAGCAACTAGCACACAGATATTACAATTACCCGCATGCCGCCTCCAACAATTTATGTATTTTTGGAAAATTAATAAAAAATGCTAAAATTCACAAAATTGTTCATGAATTTTTTTTCAAATGACGATATATGAGCCAGTCATTAGTCATTATTTTGTACATATAATTAAAACATGCCAAGAATATATTCGGGAATAAACTTGGGATAGATTTCGGACTCCTAGCATTGTTTCTGAATAGACATTACTTCATCCTCTTTTTTCCATTCTTGAATAAGCATAACTTCTAAAATTATCTTTTTGAATTTTGAAATAAAATCTGTTATTTTAATTTTTTTTAAACTTCTTAGGTCTCTCTAATATATATTATAAAGAATTTTCGTATAACGAAAATTATTTTACATAAAATTTAGTTTTAAGAATATATATTTCAAATAGCCGCGAGTAGGGCTGTAAATGAGCCGACCCGAGCCGAACTCTTAAGTTTTCATGTTTCAGCTCGTTAAAAATATATCGAACTCGAACTCGAGCTCGAACTTTTATCGAATCAAAATTTTTGTTCGTGTATCAACTCATTAAGAAAAGAGTTATTTGCGAACATGTTCACGAACAGCTCACGAACTATGGTTCAACGAACAGCTCATGAATATTATTCACGAACTCTTGATCATAAACAAATAACTCAGTTTACGAGTTCGTCGAAATGATTCCTGAATTTTTGCATAAGTTTTACTTATTTTTTTTTAAAAAAATGAAAAAATATGATATAAAAATTTTAAAACCCTTACTAACCAAACAAATAAATTTGATTGTTCAGCATTCTGATATTAAATAAATTACATAAACTAATTGAATACTTGAACACAAGTTACATAAATATAAATAGGTGGATTATATATTTACCTGTCTAGCATGTATTATAATTTAAATCCTATATATATAAAAAATTAATAAATTGAATAAAAAATAATAAATGATTTACTTAAATTGATAAATTATTTATAAGTAAATATATACACAATTATTCACCAATATTATGTTATAAGCGTGTTTCATTAGCCACGAGCATAGTTCTGCTTTAGTGTATTTGAAGACGGATTACAATTTATTTCCTCATGTTAATCCTCGCAGCTCCACCGGCAATAACTGCATTCTATGAAATTGTTGAATTATATTGAGTTATGGAATTCAAATGAAAAATCTATTAGTATTTTTGTTACGTAAATATTGAACTTTCAAAAATCTTCTCAACTTCACCAATAAATTAAGGAATTGTGCAAAAAGTATTGCCTTAAATTTATGATATAGATGGGTGTGTTTCAAAGAATTTAATTTGTGATTGCACAAAGAAAAATACACTGGAGCATGAACTAAATAAAGAGAGTCAATAAAATTTCTAACATGTATTCTTAAATACCACACAGTGCAAGAGCACAAATCAGTACATATATATTGCATCTTAAAAGGAAAAGAAAGAAACATTTACAAACTTATCATTGGAAGATCAGTGCGGAGAGAAGTTCATGCAAATTTATATTTAGTTAATAACAGGGCAACCATCAACAATAATCCCTTTAGCAGTAGGACATTGAGCTAGAGGACACCCCTCCCCCTTGTTTCCCCACCAATCAACCCCAATGTTTTTATTTTGCAAGCAAGCGAATAACAATATCGTCACGAATGCAGTTCCAGCATCAAGGCCACCCGAAAGAATATAATTGTAACGCGTCCATGTCTTTGGCTTATACCTGAATACCACAAATCCTGATATGAATGCAAGCAGGAGCCAGCTTGTTAAGTTGGCTGAGGAGGCTGGAGGCATTATTCCCGTGGCGCTGAACAAAACAGGCATGTTAACTAGTCGAATCCAATGTTGATTTGGAAATGCTTTGTGTGCTAACCACACTAGTAAAGGACAAACGGCACCAACAACGAAATATAGATTGACTTCACTATAATGACCAAGGTTTCCGAAAATTCTTTGTGGCCCGACTAATCCCCAAATGACAGAGGCGTCGTAAAACACTGAATCTGATGGACATCGCCACTGGCTAGTAGGGGGCAGAACAGATTTATCGCATAGGTTGGGAATGTTTGCCATCATCCACCATGCAGTCCCCAAGTATACCAATACTGATATGATGGTCCCCCACACCTGAAAATTAATTATTTCAACATATGGTAGTTAACCTATGGCTGTTTTGCAAGTTTTTTTTTTTTCCCCAGAAAACATACCTGAGAATCTAAAATTAAAACAGCGAGAATTGGATCAACCATTCTTCAATTTAACTTACCTGAGCCCTAAACATTGCTTTGGGTGGAATCTTCATGTACTGACCAAGCTTGAAGTCACTAATAAATGTTAAAGCCTGGACCATGCTGATGTATCCGTAAACCTTAAAGCTCATGTTAGCAACAGGGTATCCTGGATAAAGATACCCAATGATATACTCTGTGATTATGTTTAGACCTGGTTGCTGTTCACCACAAGTAATTTTATGGAAAATAAATAATCCAAATAGTAAGCAAAACAAATACAATTTGTGACTTCTAGTGTATAAAACTTTAAAATTACTAGTGAAAGATGTAACCTGGTTTGTGGTAGCAGAAATGACACCAATTGGAAGTGTATAAATAATGGAAACGGCACAAGCAAGCAAAACCCCCCACCACCGCAACTGGAGCTCAGCTTTGTAATACTCGCAAGCAAATATGATAAGTACAATATTTACAACCAGGATGACATGAAACCACCACATTGGAACTTGTTCATAAGCCTTCATAAGCCTTGCGTGTATATCTACTTTTGTATTATCCTTAAAAGCCATCTTTGTCTGCTTCCACAGATCACTGCAAAAATTTGAAATGTTAGTTTATTATATCTAAATTTCAGTCTGTAAAGAAGTTTGAGTTTGAGTGAAGAGCATGCCTCCCGTTGAATAAGAGCACATGAACAATAGTTGCTGGAAGCGCTGCAAATCCAAGACCATAAGTCATAGCAAAGAAAGTGCTCAAATATAATGGCCCAACTCTCGAATATGCAGATTTATCAAGTTGAAAGTCGGGAGTTATAACTGAAGAAATATTATACTTTGAACCATCTAAAGTAAAAAGACCATCCGAGTAAATTGGGAAGTTCTTCGCATGAAAAACATTAGCCCACCAGTAAGATATTGGCGTTAGCACATACATTACAAAGAAAAAGCCAACAGCAATGTTAGCAGTAGCAAACCATGGACTAGCTAATGGAGTTCCAAGGTACGCGGAAATGGTTGCCCAGTCGAATCCTAAGGAGCCTATGCCAAGAGCCTTGCTGCCCGAGCCCAACTGCTGGACAAAAATTGACGAGGGAGCTAACCAACATACCCAGGAAACTGTTGTTAGTATTTGGATGAAATAGCCCGGAAATATATAATAAACAAAACCGCAGATTAAGCAGATGAGGAAGGACTGAGTTCGGGTTACTCCGCCTTTAGGCCTCTTCTCCTTTTCATGTAGAGCCCTGCAACAACAGCAAAACATTGTCAGGATTCAGATTTCAGGAATAATTGATGCCATATATAGTTTGTATATGTAGTATGGTCAAGTCTCTGGCAGGTAAAATTCCCTCTACCTAGTACCATATATCTCTCCATCAAGCGTTGAAGTACCTGAACAGCGAGACTTGAACCAGAGTATTTGGCCACCACATAGAAGCTGGCTCAACCAGAAACTTGCGGAAAATCCCAGCCCATCCGAACCCCAATACCTACAGTTCACAAAATCATATTCAACACCCTGTTCAGTTTTATGATCAAGCACAAACAATTCTAAAGATACATTCTAAAGTGTATGTCAACTGGTTTCTACAAGCAACCTATGGTGACAAAATGCCTAACAATCAGTTGCCATGGATATAATAAATGAAGGAAAAAGAAGAAGGAAGACCTGGGTAGTAAGCATGAGAACCAAAGAAGGTAAAAACGTCAACTTTCTCTTGTAAAGAAGCTTAACAGCACTTAAAATATGAGTAGCATAAACAGAGCCAGCACCAGAATTAGCAAAAATAGTAATCAAAACATGTTCTTTGACATTAAAAGGTCCAGGATTCATCGCAATCGCCCACTTTGTCCCCTCAAAGTAGACCTTTTGGGGCAAAACTCTAGCCATGAAGTGTCCAACAGGCACCACAGCTATCATAGCAGAAATAGAACTTATGTACAATGGCTGTGTTCTGTACCAAAAGAACTGATTTGCTACAGATAACAGCACACAAGAAGCAACACCA
>PHNY01003497.1:2385-15080 GCA_003724115.2 Anethum foeniculum
GCCTAGTAAGTCGACAACCATAAACTAATTTTAATTTTGTGAATCTAATATTTTTATTATATATATATGTTGTTTAACTCGATTTATAATTGTAGAATACTTGGATATATATAAGCACATCATAGGCCATGAATTTGGATATTTTAACAAGCTCAAGAAACTATTACCAAACTCAAACGAATATCTTAGAGTATTATTACATGACTAAATATATCCGGTCAATAACATTATCTCGAAAACTCCAGTTTTGTATGGCTTTGGAGCATAACAAAGACAAATTGATATACCATAGTACTTGATTGTAACAAATAACACAAGAAAATGGAGATATGGTTCGAGATTATTGGTCAGAATTGTAACAAATCGACCTTGTCCATTTTTCAGTCTTGAAAAACCAAAAATCTTCCGCCAGGCCAACCACAGTTTCGATCACTGGCAGCTTCATATGGCTAGATAAAACATTCTGAATAGCTAATATATGAACATTATTTAGGACCGTTTCTTGACAACTTACTTAAAATATCATTTTATTTTGCCAATTTAACTTGGCACAACTTATTTAAAATTTCACTTTATTAATGAGATTGCCGTATTACAGTGTGATACAACATGGATGGGGACGGTAAAAGTAAGATGAACATGCTTTCTGAATAGCTAATATATGAATATTATTTAGGACCGTTTCTTGACACAATTTATTTAAAATTTCACTTTATTTCGCCAATTTTGTGGTGACGTAGAAACTTGAATTCCTTGTAACTGAGGTCCAACTGCATGTTCATTAGAATATTTGCATTTGGTAGGTTAAGTAATTAATTTTGATAAATAGTTAATTTTTTTATATTAGATAGTTATGTAACTTGCAGTGACTCATGGAGGATATTGGTAACAAACTTCCCAGGTCAATGAACAGAAAATTGATCAAGAAGCACTACAACCCACGTCTCTGTTACCATGTTTTGCACGGTACTAAATATTCATAAAATATCATCAACAGCAAATGTTATATCAATAACATTAGGAAAGAAGGGAAAAAACCCCCAAAGGCATACATCGAAATGACAAAAGGAGAAAGACAATTTTGGTGAGAATTAGCAAGTGGATGACACGGTAAATATTTTATGCTCCAGTAGTGCAAGGGGCTTCCAAAAGCTCCCAACAGAAAACTCTATTCATAAAATGATTTCCAGCTACATGATACAATATTCAACCAAATGGAAAACACATGGATGTAATATCTGCACCTATCTAGAAACATATTGCATAAAAGAATGCTGGCCTCTTAAATAAAGTACTCTTTTCTCAGTCAAGAATGTTCTCCTTTGTATATTGTAGCTAATAGGAATGTTCCGTGTGTTCTAATTAAAGTATTTTGTTACTGGCCTCTAAAAACAAATTCTGCTGCTGGTACGAACTCTCCTCATCTCTGCAAAAATCCCATTGCCTGGTAGACATTCTTGAGAGTAGCATCTGCTACGCTTGCAGCTTTCTCAGCACCCTCCGCCAAAACTCCATCCAAGTAACCTGTATCAGTAATGATTTCCTCGTAGCGTGCCTGAAAAGGTAAGAACCCAATTGGCAATGGAGTCATGAAACTGGAGCAACGGCCTGTATATATATATACATACATATGTATGTATGGATGGATGTATGTATGTATGTATACAAGTCACAATGGCATCAGATAAATAAGTAGAAACCTGGATTGGATTTAGATGAGCAACTAGGGCATCAGTAAGAACGACTTTAAACGTCCCCCAGTTCATATTTTGACATTCTTGGGCAACTTCCTGCATTTAGATAATAGATATCAGTCTAGAGGATGTTAAAGTTTGACAGTGCATCAAATCAGAGGAAATAATGTTTGATCGGATAGAATGAGTAGCATAGAAGAGGTTCAATCATTTGAAACGCTTTCTCTAAAATTTTGCTGGCTTAAAAGGGGTCCAGTGCTAAATTTTAATTGCTGAGAACATCAGGTTTAATAAATTTTGAAAGCAGAGACAACTAAGTGTACCAATAGACTAAAGCATTGCAACTGCTGACATCAAATGAAAGTAGACCATGTACCTCTTTAGTCTTCCCTGTAACCAGCTGATACACTGATAGAAGGTTGTTACATTCAGGTCTATCAGGATTATCAAACTCCAATCTGTTAAAAACATGGTGTACAATTCAAACTTGAGGGCATGAACCTTTAGGAATAAACAATTTAAGCTGACAAATTAATTTCTATGTGAGCCGGTTATCAATACTCAGATAGACAAAAAAAAATAAAGATGTTAATACATACCCTGAAAATGAGTCAGTCTTGCAACGCTTTATTTTATTCGCAATTACCTACAAAAAACAAGTTGTTTGAAATCAAGAAAGTGGAGAATTATTAAGCATGTCAGTATGAACATTACTTCAGTGCCTATATACATTTACAAGTAACTAAATGAACGTTCGAATAGTCAAAGAACTTCTAGGTAAAAGGGGCTTTTCTGGACGAAATGAGGACATGAGTAAGAACACACAGGAACAAAGATATTCCTAAACAGCGTCGAACAAACTTGTACATAGTAGAAATGGTATAAAGGGAAGCGGCAACTTACATCTTTCGAGTCGAGCAAATTAATCCGTGATTGATCAGATGGTGCCGACTTAGACATCTAAAGGCATAATAAAAACAAAATTAGTATGTATCGAACCTGCTACAAAAACGCAAAAACTTCATGGAAATTTCAAACATGTAGCAGACCTGAAATAGTGAAATCAAGGACTGACATACGAGTCCTGCTTATTAGAACAAAAATAGATTTTGAGAGAAGATATGGACCTATTTTTACATTACTTCTGAACTCTATTGGACAATAGAAATATACAAGTGCTGCAAACTGGGGGTTTTTTGAGCAAATGACATGCAAAGACAATCTAGCAAGTTTTTGGCACCACTAAACAATATCAATATCACAATATGCTATTAGCTAATAATCATTTTGCCATTCTCACATCTATGAAGTTGTTGAGACATCAGTTAATATTGTTTAAACAAATGAATTTATGTGAATCCAAAAAAGACAGGTGTGTAGAATCCATCAATAAATACCTTAGACAAACCATCTGTAAGGGACATCACCCGGGCACCAGCAGGTGGAATAAGGGGCTCAGGAACCTACAAAATTAAACATTAATGAGTTGTTCTTAACTAATTATGCTATTCTGTGAGTTTAACAGTAAGGACGAATACTGCATCGATGGAACACTAGAATTCACCTTAAATAAGGAGCCACCTCGCCTGCAAGCAAAATAAAAGGTTACCAAAATGATAGAACATATTGTGCCAGGTCGAGAATTTTACAATGAAAAAGATTTACAACATGATTTTATATCATCTAGATGACTCGATGTGCTTATATTAATGGCATATTTTACCCTCCCAGTTTCTTCCACTTCCTTCCTCCATATAAATGATTAACACGCTCGGCCAGCTCTCTAGTTAACTCTAAATGCTGTTTCTGATCCTCACCAACTGGGACAAAGTCAGACTGCACAAAAAAGACACATGTAAGAACTGTAAAAGTTAAAGAAGCTCATATTACATGACTGACATTACAAGCTTGCACCCATGCAGGACACCTAATATAATTCTCAAGTACATGATATAAGCATGTCCGTGTACATGTGTTCTATAAATATACCTGATACAAGAGTATATCAGAAGCCATCAGAACAGGGTAGGTAAGGAGAGCAACTCCAACATTCTCATCGCCCTAAGCAACAGAAAAACAAAAAGTGAACAAGTTGCGTCATGGAAGAATAAATATTCAAAGGCATGGCAATTAAGAAATTTAGCAGTAGATGCGCTAGACTCTTCAGGAAGTTGGGAAACAATTGAATCAAGGTAAAAGTTATCCGGGAGGGAGGGGGGGGAGGCTTTTTCATTTAGTGCAGGAAACAAACGATATAAATTTGAATGCATAGACCCAAAGAAAAATGATGGAGATTGAGCCTCGTACAGTAGAGACGCACCGCCTTGCGGGATTTCTCTTTAAATTGAATCATTCTGCTCAACCAACCGATTGGGGTAGCAGAACTTAACAGCCACAACAGTTCTACATGTGCACGGACATGAGACTGCACAAATACTGAAGCCTGTGTAAAGAAACTAAAAATCAGTATTTCACTTGCACATAGTCAGGGAAGTTAGAATGTCAGAACTAAAACAAGGAATGAAGGCCATTGAAATTACCTTTGAGGTGTCAACACCACATGCCAAATAAATTGCTGCAGTATCTTTTGTTACTTTTGATAGTTCTCGGGTATCATACGGCAGAGTTATCTGCCAGTGACATCTTGTGATGCTTAATAATAGTCGTAAAAGTGAATGTAGATAAGTACAGTTAGAACATATATGATGTTTCAGAAAATATATCATATATGTCAATACTCCTAACAAAATGTCAAAAGCATTTTAAAATAGTATGAAAGGTATTTTGAAATTTTTAATGTCATTATTTTAGATGATCTTATATTTCACTTCTCTACAGTTAGGCCTACAAATAAAAGATGTTAGAAGTACTTATGTATTCTATGTCAAAGCTCATATTGGGCAAGTTATGTGTTTCCCGAATATCAATTAAAAAACCCAACACTCATAAATGTTGGCCCACACTCATACCTAAAGATGCAGGACAAATATTGAAAACAAGGAATTATGGAATAAAAAAGATAAAAGTTTAGGCTTTGATGATTCAACCTCTAAAAAAACTAAAAATGCACTACCCTAATGCTTTCCCAACAGCAAAAAGGAGAAAAATGTTTGGACCGTAACCCGTAACAAGAGAATACTCACAATTTAATTAAAAATGATAAAAGATCACACCTCCTTACATAAAAGGGGATGGGGAACCCTAAAACTTATCATAATAATAAGGACACTGCTTCTAATCAATATATGCTTATTAGAACTAATCCACCACCATTATTAAGTTTTTTTTTTTAAAAAACTCATTTTATTACTCTATTACCATAACCTAGAACATTCCTGATATTATTTTAATCAATATAATTAACTTAATCATATAATACAAATTACTTTATTGCTAAATAATAAGATTGAATAAAGACACAACTAAATTGCTAATTCCTTGCTCTGCATCGCCTAGCACGGCATCAGGAAACATCTTTAAAGCCCTAACTAAGCTATACAAAATTTTGGAAAGTACAGGTAAAATGCATACTAATTAATTAAGGGCAAATTCTACAAGAGACATGCTTACTAATACGTGTTGCATCCAGATATCATTTCACAGTCTATGCGTCCTGGTTACATGTGGCAAACTCTATATTAATAGACTCATCTCTAATGAAAATTTTCAAATTTTACATTATACCCACACGTAACCAACACGGCTATGTTTGTTAGCCAATCCGAAGTCTATTTCTAATTTGCTCTCTTTCACCATACTTAATCCTTAAAATAGTCCTATGTTTCATTACCTTTTATTTTATTTAAAAGAGAACTATCTAATAACACCATCTTTATAGTGTCATCGATCCCCATCCCACATGAAATGAACTAAAAAGTTATAAGCTTTAGTCCATGAGATTTTTAAAGGATTTAACATGTTATATAGGAGTACTAAATAAGAGCAAAATGAACAGGGAGCTGTTAGCTAAGATACGAGGGATGCAGGGACAAAATATTTTCAACAACATTTATACCCGAAAACGTATAAATTATATTACATAGATAATTATATGTTTGAAAAGTTAATAATTATTAGTTTATTAATGGTGCTTCACAATCCGTGCTTTACAATCGGGCCTTGCGTTTTAAAAACAAAATGTTCATTAAACAACACTGGATTAAAAACCTCTCTACAGTGGAACGAGTACTAGCTCTAGCTAATAGCTAGTTTAAATAATTAATATATAACAAGTGATGCTAAGAAATGGTGCAGGATAACCCAGTAGTTTGTATAGTTGTAGAATCTGCTAGTGTAAGAGAGCACTTTCCTTTTTTCTCCCTTGCACATTTTTAAGGCTATCTTTTTATCCAGCATTCTTTCCTCTTGAAGTATTAAAGATTTTATCATTTAATGTTTTTATTAGGTCACTGGCAAGTTCTCCAAATATTTTTTTATGTTCATAAATATACTAAAAGATATCTAGAATAATTTATGATTGTCTAATAGTATGACGATAATATGACATACCGCATGGAGATCCACTATGAAGAAAAGTGTATCATATGTATCCTGCAAAGATAAAAGAGTGTGACTGATCCAATAGACATGCATGCTATTAAAAACTAAATCAATGAGGAAAAACAATTGAAGAGACGCATAGCCAAACACCATTTACGCACATCCAATTAAAACTGAAGAAAAATTTGTTTCACCGTAAAAAAGAGCTACATTGTACCCCAACGCTTACAGCCTCAGCTCAAAAAGAACCTCAATTAATACCTTTTCCAGACAACTGTTTATACAAAATGTAATAATTTAAAACATAAACTTTTTAGCTCAAAGTTTAAACGAGCGGGTCAAAATAGTGTCATGTTGTGAATGGAATGTCATAAACAGAGATCATTTAGAAGAGGAAAAAAATGTCAGTAGGTAGCTCAATTAGTTGTTCATGAGGTTTAAAACTGTCTACATGCCGAACGCCATTTATGTGGCATGCATTCAACTAGTCAGCTTAATAATCTTATTGATGATCCAACATTCTTAATTTGAGCTTAACAAATGCATATTCTCTAAACCTTTATGCACTTTGATAATATTTCAAGTAATAATGTGTTTGGCTGACAAAAGCTTTTCACTTCGTCAGTCACAATATGAAAGAGCCAGGTCTGAATTGTTCTATAAGTCTGTTTAGCAAAATAAATTTAAGGCTGAGTGTAATATTTAACTAAATTACTCAAGAGGTAGAAAGAAACAAACAGCAACAATATAAATATGAATAATTCAGAATTACGCCCAGCTAAAGTAATGGCACTACAATGGTCGGATTGGCTTATTTTAAAAAGTGATATTAAGATATCCTGACCTGCAATGACACCCAATTCTTAATTGCGCCAAGATAATTTCCAAGGTGTATAGATCCTGTGGGTTGAACACCAGAAACTATCCTCTTCCTGTAGTTTAGATGTATTATTATGAGAAACCATCCAGAAAATAAGGAACATATTATTCATTTATCAATACATGAGAACAATATATAACTTGTTGATAGTCCTTAGTCCTCGGCCACTATCAAATCAAACAAGTGTCCAGTTCATTTAAATATAAACAACATTACTAAAGTAAGACCAAAATATTGCTCTATGTTTGAAAAATTTTGGTTGAAACAACATTGAGTTAGAAGCATAGGGACTTTGGATCATAAAAGTAATCACAGGACTTCTAAGGTGATAAATTTCTTATTCAAACTATTCATAGACTTTATTAATTATAATCCACTAAAAGTGCCTAAGTGTCAAGACTTAAACCCTTGCTGATAAAACTCAGTGACCCATCCATATTCCGGAAAGAGCCTCAACAACTCCCAGACACTTAAAGCTCTCCATGGAAGCCTTCCTCGAAAAGCAAGAAGATTAGTGCTTAATATCACAACTAAGAGAAAGAGAAATTCAATATGAAAATTTGACCTATTATTGCCTATACTGTAAGTTGCTTCAGAGTTTCTATCTTACACAATTAATGCTTAACATGCCCAAGTAACCACCACCTTTTCCATTCCATCGTAACTATATATCTACTTAAGTACTTGTACCAGTTCCATTGCACAAACCAAGACACCAATCATCAAACATAAGAAATGAACTTCATTCACCTTTTCATTAAAATGAGTAGCACTTTGTAGTTGACATATTGTAAGCTTAACTACCAAATTATTAAGAAACATCTCAGAGCCTGAAAAAAGAAGATAATGCTTCAAAGTGTATATTGACTAGGCAATCCACATATAATCACTACAAGCTCCGGAAGGTGCATCAGCTATTTACTTCTGTTGACATTTTGCTACAACAAAACAACATAGGTAAAATTCAACATTTCGGCCCGGCACCAAAAACAGTTTACAATCCTAGCAAGCAACAACAGTAAACACCAATAAACAAAGGCAAAAAACATTCCGCAAACCCCAGCTTTAGAAAGCCAATAAATAGGTTAAAAAAACAGAAGCCTCAACACCACAACCAAAGAAAATGCAAGTTTTCACATTAAAAACAAAACCCAAAAGTCTCCATTACAAATGAATAAATATTAATCTATACAACCTGTTAGCATTATCCACTTCTATATCAATACAAAATAATCCACATTCAACCAAAAAAAAAAAAACAATCTGTCGAAATAAAAATCGAAACTTTAGTATTTAAAATACTGATAAGACTAGTGAATTACCTGACAGAAGTAGTAGAATTATCTGAAACTTGAGGTTGGGGTGCTGATAAACTACAAAAGCAACGACCCCTTGTACCATAATCACCAAACAACTCAGCCCTTTTCAAGAATCTACTCTGAATTCTAGATGAACTTTAAAATCACAAGCAAAATCAGCAAAAGATAGATACAATACATGAAATGATGAATGTATGTACAGAAAAAGAGGTAAAGATTAGTAGCAGTACATGAGTGGGGAAGTACTGGAGAGGTTTAGAAAGTGAGAGAGGATTGAAGTGCGGCTCATCTTCCTCAATTCTCAAGCAAGCCCCGATATTCTTGGCTTCTAAAGGTTGCAACTTTGGCTATGGTTCTATTTATCATTTTCTTTTTATCTTTAAAAATTTTGTATTCTTTTTCTTGTATTAATTTTTATTTAATTTAATTGTAGTACATTTTCGAAATTCAAGGTGATAAAATAGTAAAAAGTCCTAAAATAGCACAATCCGGAAAAAAAAAATGTCCAAAATGATATCACCTAAATAAATGGTTCAAAATTACATTTAAAACGTCGTCTAACGTTTCGAAAATAAGCCAAAATGCTAGTTCTTGTAGCCGTCATATCCATTTTTTTTATTAACTTTTGTACCACTACACTACATGGCATTTAGTTTTTTTTTTTAATTTTAATTTTCTTATTGTATGTTGTTTTGGGTTGGAAATACCACTTAAAGTTACATTTTTCACCTTTTTTTTAAAATTAATATTTTTGAATTTAGGGGTGTACTCTAATTTAATATTTTTTAATTTTTTAGGGTACAATAATCTTCCTGAGTTTTAGAAATATAAAAAAATTGAATAAAGCACAGTTAATTAAATTTTTTTAACATTTTAGGGTTCATCAATTCACTTTTGAGTTTTAGAAATATTAAAAAAGAAATTAATAAAAAAACACTAATCCCGCACAGGGCCCTATACCCTAGGAACCAAACTATAATTTAAATCTTGGATCCTGATTTAACAGTTTTTATAATTTCAGGGTTCAACAATTTCTATTTCGATTTTAAAAATATTTAAAAAAAATCGTGTAAAACATAAGATAAAACAACATATTTAACCCCAAAACAAAAGATAAAGTAGAGTTTTTGCCCCAAAACACCTGACAGTGTAGTGTTTTTGTTTTTTAATTTTTTAAAAAAGAGGGCAGTGCTTCATAATTTCACGCTTTGTCCTTAACAAATTAAAAAAAAAACTGGGTAAAAACGCTACGCGATATAACGTTTTCCGCCAAAATCATAAGGTCTTCCGTTTCTAGTTTCTAGGTACTATTTTCGGTCAATTTTAAGCATTTTTCTCCAAATGTGCTAGGACAACATTTTAAAATGAACTATTTGCTGAAATATATTAATAGGGATAAAAATAATCCTTCAGACATAATAAATGATATATTAAATATGTCTAACATAATAAAGACTTGTAGTCTAAATTATGAATTGGCCCGGCCCAATAAGTCTAAAGGGTCTACCTAAGATATTAGGCCGAAAGAAAGTATATATAGTTGATGTTGCGCACACTACTATATGATCAACTAGATTTGTAATCTAGTTAATTATTTTCGTTCGTAAGTCCAGTTAAGGCATGCAAGCCCAATGGGTTATATTATTAATTACGTAGCTTATAAGTCAGCCAACTCAATAGCCTGTAAAAGGTATTCTATCAAGGATATGATTCCTAGGAAGTAATTATCAAGTAACCACAATCCATAAGAAGTCTATCTCCTTCTGTTATAGGACTCCTTATGTTATAGGACTCCAAAGTCCAATCAAATATGAAAACTTGCTCATCAAGTCTAATCCAACTCACGGATTCACCACCTATATAAGGGTTTGACCCTCAACTTAGAATTATATTTTTTGACTTGATCCTTAGCAAACAGCAATGTACGTAGGCATCTTATAAAGATAATGTTAAATCACGAAACATAAGAGCAATCATTAAAACTCGAAACTCTATAACCCTAATTACAGAAATCTCAAATTCAATCTATATCACATATTGATTTGATCAGTTGAGTTTTCGTTCTTTTGTGCTCACACCTGACATTCTTTAGAAATTATTTAAAATTACATTTGCTTTTTAAAATTTCTGCATTTTTTAAATTAATATTAAATTAAGTTATAAATGTCGGATATATACTTGGGAAAAGAAAAGCACAAATACAATTCGAAGCAATTGAAACCTCCTAAGTATATATTTATCTGTAATCTATTTTATATTATAATAGATGAAATATTAAAAGTTTGGTCGGTCGGTCGGTCGGTACGGTACTTGCTGAAATTACTTAATTACCCTTACTTAATAATTTCAATATTTTAACTTAATCATTCTTACTTAATTAGTATATAAATCAATTATCTTTTTTAAATAAAACAAGTTACCTATTCTATTTTCCGCAACTAAAACACTTCTTTTTACAAAAATGGGAAAAATACCTTTTTCATTTTCCTCAACTAAAACACTTCATTTTTCAAAAATATCACGGACAATTCTATTTAACAAAATACTAAATTACTAATAACTATCCAATTACCTTTTTCAACTAAAATATATTACTTTTTCAATTTAAAATAACAAAACTTACTCTTTTTACGAAAATAATACGGGCAATTCTAATTAATAAAATAAATAATAATATTATAATTACTAATACTTAACAAGTTACCTTTTTAGCTCAAACACAATATTTTTTTATATTTTTCAAATAAAAAACCTATATTTCTAAAAATATCACAAACATATACATGTTAATATATAATTATTATTAAACCATGTCATTTAAAAATTTTAAACCAACAAATTTTAATTTTTAAATTTTTTTCATATAAATTAAATTAAAAAATCATGTAATATTAAAGAAAATCCGTGCATCAGGCGATTCATTGAAATTTTTGGTTCAACGATTTTTGATTTTCGGTCTTTTATTAATAATATTATTGTAATTAATAACTAATTAATTAACTTTTTCAAATAAAAAAACAATTACATTTTCCAACTAAAACATGTTAACTTCTCTATATTTTCCAGATAAAACATTTTTTTTTCAAAAATATCACGGGCAACTAAAACATTTCTCTTTTCCAAAAATATCACGGGAAAGTATATTTAATAAAGTAGAATAATAATATAATTATTAGTAACTGGCAAATTACCTTTTTTCATATCACGGGCAACTGAAATATCTATATTTTCCTAAAATATCACGATCAAGTAAAATATATTTCCTTTTCAAAAATATCACGAACAAGTTTATTTAACAAATAATAATAATAATAATAATAATAATAATAATAATAATAATAATAATAATATAGTTATTAATAACTAACCAATTACCTTTTTAAAGCTAAAACATATTATCTTTTCTATTTTTTTCTAACCAATACTCTAATTTTCCTAACATGTTATAGACAATTCTATTTTAATAAAATAAACTAATAATATTAAAATTATTAATAACCAACCAATTATCACTTTTAACTAAAATGCACTATCAGTTCAAATAAATTGAAGATATGATATTAAAATTTTCAATTCAAATTAAATTAAAAAATAATACAATATTAAAGAAAATATGTGCATAAACTACACATTAAAATATACATCAAAAATACAAATCAGAAATACACATTCAGAAATACTATAAACTACATCTTATTGTCGATAATAAATATAAAAATTATTACCTATTTCTTTTTATACCATTATAATAGGTCTTATTTTATTTACAAAATTGTTGCCAAATTTAACAAATTTAATTATTTTAAAGTTATATTCTAATTAAAAAACATTAGAATCTATTTACTTTTTCAATTAATAGAATCAGCAATATATTAAAATACAAATCATTGAATAGGGAATATTAAAAGTAACTCGTGTATCGTTGGAGATATAACTATTATATTAAATCCAAAAAATTTAAATTTTAGATTTTTTTTCAATTTTCAATAATTCTATTCAATAAAATAATAATAAATAATATCATAATAATTAATAACTAATTAATTATCCTTATTAACCTAAATTTGTTAGATGTTTTTTTAAAAAAATGGAACCTATTTATTTATAAATATAACAACTTTTCAAAATTAATTTAACGTATTAAGAGCAACCCGTGCATGGCACGGGATATAAACTGGTATCTATCTATTCTATATTATAATAGACGAAACATTAAAAGTTTGGTAGTCGGTCGGTCGGTCGGTACGGTACTTGCTGAAATTACTTAATTACCCTTACTTAATAATTTCAATATTTTACTTA
>PHNY01003507.1:1810-22107 GCA_003724115.2 Anethum foeniculum
AAATCAATTATGTAAAATCAATTTAATTTAAATTAATGATATAATTTCTTAAATTTAAATTAAATTTAAAATATTATACATCGCACAGGGTTTAAGCTAGTGATATTTAATAATTGTTTTGCTATTATATTATAGCTATTCTTTGCTAATTAGTTTTGGTTAATCTTTTTGGATTGATCATGTTTATACGAGAAAAAAAGAGAAAGCAGAAAAACCACAGAGGGGGGAGAGCAGTCCGGGTAGTGGGGCTCCGATCCATGAATAGTGTAACAAAGCCCACGTGTTTCTCTTCTCCCCAGCTCCTCCTCCTTTCCAAATCCACACTACACACCATCACTGTTGTTACAACCTCGTACTGCAAACCCCCAACCTCCAACGTTTCAACTACTAACAAATTACTACCACCACTAAATCATTATTATAAAACCAGACATAAACAACAACATCATTTATCTTATGTTGCTTCGGTGTCTCAATCCATATCTTGTAGTAGAAACAACAAGATTAATACGATGATTGATACTAGCTACATTGCCGTTACTTTATTTACGGGCTTTTTGGGCTTTTTTTTCTTCTCCATTTTGGGCCGGCCTCGTCCTCGTCATCGTGTGAGTTGTGTTGCTGGTGATTCATATCAGACTCGTAATGTCCCGACTCGGGCTGATCACCCGAGAGATAATGGTTTTGGCGCTGACGTCATCATCGTTGGAGCTGGTGTTGCTGGCGCTGCTCTTGCTCATACCCTTGCCAAGGTACTGATGTTTTTATCGATTTCTTTGTCTTTTTTCGGAACGATTGTCTAAACCACTGACGTTATTTGCTAAGCTAATGTGTGTATTATATTGTATCGAATTTGAATAACTTAAAATGAGAACTGATAACTTGTAATTCCGGTGATTTGTGTAACTGTAAGTAGTGATTTGTATTATCGTGATTATTGATTTGAGCTGTACAATGTACATATTGGCAGTTGTCAATTTAAATGCTTCTCGATTTAATCACAATTTACTAGCCTAATATATATGATTTACATGATCAATTGTCAAATTAAATAATAAAAATAAGCCGAGTCTGTATTCTTTTGCTTAAGATACATAAAATTTAATGATTCTCTTGTAGTCGAAGCTTGATTAAAGTTGGTTTTGTTTGTATCTTGAGCCTCGGGACATGCTCTTTGCCCTATTGCAAGATTAATTAGATTATATGATTATATCTAAAGAGGGAATAAGTTGTTATGGACTTATGGTTTTATGAGTAGAATGATAGTAATTAATTTTGTGGTTATTACAGGATGGCAGACGAGTTCATGTTATTGAAAGAGATTTATCAGAGCCAGATAGAATTGTTGGAGAACTTCTGCAGCCAGGAGGGTACCTAAAATTAATTGAATTAGGCCTTGAAGGTATACATGATATTAGCCGTATGCATTTCAAAGGTTATATAATGAGCAGATGTTTGTTATAGATAACTGGTAAGCATACTTTCCATTGACAATTAAGTGATTTACAACCACAAAAGAGATATAATACAAAAATAATTTGATGCAAATACTAAGAAAATCTAAAAAATTAGGTACTAGGAGCTGACCAGTAATATTGTTGTTCTTCTGCAGCCATAATGAATCTTCCTATATAATTTTTTTTTAATGCATTTACTAACAAAATCTAAAGAATTAGGTACTAGGACCTGACCAGTAATATTGCTGTTCTTCTGCAGCTTTAATGAGTCTTCCTATTTAGATATCTAAAGCATATTTATTCATATGCAGATTGTCTGGAGGATATTGATGCCCAGCGGGTGGTTGGATATGCTCTTTTCAAGGATGGGAGAAACACTCGGATTTCTTATCCCTTGGAAAATTACCACTCTGATGTGTCTGGAAGAAGCTTTCACAATGGCCGCTTCATTCAGAGAATGAGAAAGAAAGCTGCAACACTTCATAAGTAAAAACTCTTTGTCCTTTTCTCATACACATAATACATTAGATTATCTACTGAAAAAGTATAGAGTAAATGACAATGAGTGTTAAAACCATCTTTGTTAATCTAGTCTCTTGCTTCAAAACATACCTCTAAGAGAATCTCCAATGAGGGGTGCCAACCAAAGGTGCCAATATTGCCAAATCATCAAAATTACTGATATATTATTTCTCTTTTTTCAATAGTACTTTTGGCACCTTTCTTACCAAAATTTTCTCCATGATTGGCACCCAAGGTTGCCAATATATTCATACAAGTATAATTAAAATTAGATAGGAAGGTATATGTCTTTAGTGGGATGTAATACATTTTTCCTATTTTGGGAGGGTGCCAAAAATTGGCAACTTCGGTTGGCACTCCCATCACTGATCAGTGATCACTCCAATGGAGAGCCAGCAAGAGTGCCTTTCCGAATCATGCCATGTGACACTCTTTTTGGCACCCCCATTGGAGTTTCTCTAAGATAAAGAACAAGATTTTGTGTAAAAATATTTTCTTAGGTCTTTTCTCTTTTTTCCTGATTTTTTACTTTGATGTTCCTGCAAGGTGACATTACCACTTTATTTTTTTTTAAATTGTGTGCAGAAAGTGAATTTTAATAGTATTTGAGTTGGTGCATCGAAACAATACTATAATTAATTCTTATTCACATCGTATTTTGCATTTAGTAGTGTACTTGATTTCACTGATAATGTCTCTTTCCTCAGTGTTTATATGGAACAAGGATCTGTGTCATCTCTGCTCGAAGAAAATGGAACTATAAAAGGTGTTCAGTATAAAACTAAAACTGGAGAGGAAATTAAGGCATATGCTCCGCTTACAATTGTTTGTGATGGATGCTTTTCAAATTTGCGCCGCTCTCTTTGCAAGCCTAAGGTAAGATTTGGAAAAGGTCTGAATTAGTACAATAATACTTTTGATATTCTAATGTATTGATCAAGAAGAATTCGTTACTATTTTGAAAATGCTATATAATTCTCTGCGCCATTTAGTATTGATGCTCCCTGTGGTACTTTGTTTGGGTGGAAAATTTGTGAAATTTCATCAATTAAGTACCCTATTCTGTCTGGTGCAGCATCTTAATTCCCCACTTCCTTTTTATTACCCTGCAGGTGGATGTGCCTTCCTGCTTTGTTGGTCTTATCTTGGAGAATTGTACTCTTCCACACCCAAACCATGGTCATGTCATTTTAGCAGATCCTTCACCAATTTTATTCTATCCTATCAGCAGCACTGAGATTCGGTGTTTGGTTGATGTACCTGGTCGAAAGCTTCCTTCTCTTGCTAATGGGGAGATGGCTAAATATTTGAAGACAGTGGTTGCTCCCCAGGTATAGTACACGTCGCACCAAGTTCCTCAACAAGCATTACCTTTTATATTTAAAATTGTCGCTGCTAACGTTTTCAGCCAGAACATGTACTTTAAATTACTCGTGCGTGTTTTAGATTCCACCTGAGCTGCATGATGCTTTCGTAGCTGCCATTGATAAAGGGAATATACGAACAATGCCAAATAGAAGCATGCCGGCTGCTCCATATCCTACTCCTGGTGCCTTACTAATGGGTGATGCGTTCAATATGCGTCATCCTTTAACTGGTGGAGGAATGACTGTGGCACTCTCTGACATAGTCGTGTTACGGAATCTTCTGAAGCCTCTCAAGGACATGAAGGATGCAGATTCACTATGCAGACATCTCGAATCCTTCTATACATTGCGCAAGGTAAGCAGAAATTGTGTTCTATTGTTTAAAATATGTATAAAGTGGCTGATTAAGTGGCTGTCTAATCAGTATTGGTGTTCACAGCCTAGCTTGAATTATAAAGAAAGGATTTCCATTTTCTATGCTTAGGCCTAAGCAATAAAAAAAGAGTTCCATTTTCTGTACTAAATCTCAACATATTGTGTCTAATAAGGAATATATCTTTTTTTTAAAAAAGAAAGAGAAGGAAAGAAAAGAGTATAGATAATTCATTAGTAGATGTTATGGATACTGCAATGTTCTTTTGGTGAAACTTTACAGTACTTCCAGAATCAAATGCTCGTAAAGGGCGTTTATGGACACGACAAATGTTTCGTGAAAAATGTTACTGCATCCTTCAGATGACCTATTAAACATCATCCTTGAACAGTAATAATTAAACACTATATTGTGACTCAAAGTTATTACACAGTTGTTATTAACTTGTTATTTAAATGGTTAAACTTGCAGCCAGTGGCAGCTACTATAAATACTCTGGCAGGGGCTTTGTACAAGGTGTTTTGCGCTTCTGCTGATCAAGCAAGGAAAGAGATGCGGGAAGCATGTTTTGATTATTTAAGCCTTGGAGGTGTTTGTTCGACAGGACCTGTAGCTTTACTTTCAGGTCTAAAACCTCAACCACTGAGCTTAGTTCTCCATTTCTTTGCTGTGGCTGTATATGGCGTTGGTCGTCTATTGTTACCATTTCCAACACCTCAACGCTTATTGGCTGGAGTCAGATTGATATTAGTAAGTAGTTGCTATCTTTTTAAAGCATGTTATATAATTTGTTCATGCCGAGGTTTTTACATCACGCATTTAATCCTTTTTCTAGAATAATCCTGCATCTTTATCTTCAGTTCATGCCCGTGTGTGTATATCAGTATGTGCAAGCATAGTAAATGGGGTGTTTAAAAGAATCAGCTATTTTTATCTTAGGCGGTTGGCCACATGTCTATTCTTCCTTATTTTATGAGGAATTATCGAGTTCATCTCTGTGTCCAGGCAACTTATCAGCATAGTACTTGTACTGTGAGTAATTTCTATAGAAGAGGTACATGAGTTTGCAGGGAACCCTCGATCAATAGCTCTGGTCATATAGACTTCTGAAGTAAGAAGAAAATAAGTTCCCCTTTCTACCCATTTAGACAGTTGGAAGTGAGAACTGTATATAATGCTTCAATCTCATTTTTGTTACCTTTGATGAAATTTTTTGATGTAAAAAATTTGTGCAACCTGACCGGAAGTACGGAGTATCGACCTTATTTTAGTTTATGGAAATAATTTTTTTTTTCCAAATAGGTATTCCTGCTGTACCTGTACTCATGCTTATTGCTGGAGCTTTGTGCTAGTTCTCTAATTGTTATTCAATACAGTTGTAGTCTAAAAGTTCAAGATTATTCTGTTCCAACGTCAATGATCTTTTTGTTAGTTCTAACTTCTAAATGCAGTATGTCTTTATTTGTAAAATTTTGAAGATAACAAGGAACTAGCAAATGAAGATCTCATTCTAATCCACTTTTTATTATTTGTTCAGAGTGCTTCAGGTATAATATTTCCCATCATAAAGGCTGAAGGGGTAAGGCAAATGTTCTTTCCTGCAACTCTTACAGCCTATTATAGAGCTCCTCCTGTTGATGACGTATGAAACTAAGCCACTTAAAAGAATGGAGTTGAAGTGCTGAAGAAACTTTATAAATTGCTGTCATACATCTATTGTGCAGGAGCAGGCGTATTAATACAAGATGGCTATAAATGTGATTAGTGAAAATCTTAATGTAAAGTTAGAGAAGGCAAATGTGTCTTAAAATGTATAAAATACATAAGAAGATAAATATATTGATGCCAATATTGAATATATTAATACACTAATTCTTTAATTTACTTTTTACTGTAATTTTCATAATCTCACTAGCGCACACATATCATTGCTAGTTAATTGTAAAATTTCAGCGTGTGCAGTGTGCAATATGCACTGAGAACTTGTACAGTGTACGTTGGAAAATGAAGTAGAAATCATCTCTCGCCCGCTCAAAACAACTCTTTTGCTCGGAGAACTATCAGTTCCCAACCCGCAGCACTGCTTTCGCAGCTCCAGTAACAAACTTTCAGTTTCACGAGCTGAGGAGTTAACAAGTTTTCCGAGATTGTGTTTAGGAAAATCACAGCACTGCATTTGCAGCTCCAGCAACAAACTTTCAGTTTCACGAGCTGAGGAGTTAACAAGTTCTCCAAGATTGTCTTTAGGAAAATTCACAGCACAAGCTGTGGAAAACTTACAGTACTTCTGGCTTTTCTAAGTGTCACAAAGTTTGAATATCAGTGATCACTTGCCTATCCTTATTTCCTCCTACTACTAACAGATGATAGAATTTCAAGGAATTAGATGTGTTTTTAATGGTTATGTTTTAAGAGTCTAACGAACAATGCACAAACACTAAAAATACAAAATTATTATTAGTTTCTTTTATTTTATATTTTGAGTATTTTTTAAATATATTTTCTATACATATTTAAAAAAATTTAATAAACTTTTAAGTGTTAAAATTTGCACCGTCAGCGTCTTTGATTTAAAACTGTTCTTTTTTATTCGGAAACGGGTAAAAAAATATTATGTGTAAATCAGCAAAATACTGAAAACTTATTTTTTTTTTTGTTTACTTGTACAGCCATATTTAAAACATTTCTGCAGTCGGAACGCAGCTGTACTTTGAGAGCAGTAAATATCGAAAACAGCGATTAAACCTCTACTTTGTGAAGCATCAATGCCGCGGGAGTAAAAACCAAAAATCAAAAAGATGTTGAGAGCAATCACGCACATACGCAAGTCCATTTCACAAACCCTAATCCCAGCCCAAGCTTGTTCACTCTCTTGTTCCCCTATTTCGAATTCTCAGGCCCGTCTTAGACACCGTGAATCAAAGTCCGACGAGTCCAACAACACAAACAAAGACCCAGATACTCCTCCCAAACTATTCGTAGTCCAGCCCAAACTTCGACCCGACACCGTCTTGAAATTAAAATTAGAAGAAGCTCTGAATCTCGCTAATTCACTTGAAGAACAAAGAGATGGTTATTATGCTACTCATTTCTCTGATAAAGATTTGCCCTCTCATCTCGTTGTTCAAAATCCTGCTGCCCGCACCACTCGCGCAGGTATATATTATATTAGAATCTCGAATGTTCGATAAATGAATCACTACGCCTTAACTAAAATAATTTACAGGGACTATTTTATCTTTAACCTCCAAATAAAATTGATATTCATTTATCGAGGTTTAACTGTATACAAAGATTTACGCTAATTGTTTGTTTTGTTTTTACTAATTAGTGCGTCTCAGTCATTCTTTTAATGTATATAGGATTGTGCTCGGTGAGAACAGTTTTAGGCTTTTAGCTCACATTTTGCGTTCTCGTGCTAAAACAACTGTTTTCACCTGAATGTGAGCTTATTTGATTTACGTGGAGTATGTATTTTGGTGTTTATTTCTATAGATACTTATTTTGGACCGGGGACGGTGAATACAGTTAAATGTCATCTAAATGCAGCAGAATCTGAAGTAAGGAGTTTTTTTATTGCATTATTGGCTATTTCCTGTTAGATATGTATATTTATGAATGTTGCTTGAGAAATTAGAGCTGTGATTGTGTTGTAGGATGGTTTTGATGCTGTGTTTGTGAATGCCATTTTAAGTGGAGTTCAGCAGCGGAATTTGGAGGTATATTGTGTCCTCTTTTTTCTATTTATTCATAAGCAATTTTAGTTGCCCTTTCAGATTTGGTTATTTGGTAAAAGAATTGTTGTTTTTCTGATGATACTGCTTTATTGAGCAGCAAGCTTGGGGTAAGCCGGTTTTGGACCGTGTCAGTCTCATTATAGAGATATTCCATGCTCATGCGCAGACCAAAGAAGCAAAACTACAGGTCCGTAATATGTCTGCACCGTGAAATTTTCTTTATTTTTGGTTCATATGTGTTTGGTCGTTGGTCATGAAGGAAAATCTCTTTTCTGCTTTAGGCTGAGTTAGCTGCTCTGATATATAAGAGAAGCAGGCTTGTTCGTGTACGTGGTCCCGGCGGACGTTATACATTTGGTGGAGAAGTTGAGGTTGTCAGTGCCAGAGGGTATGTTTACATATTTACCAATAGCAAGTATAATTACGTAGTTCACTGACACAAACTCTTGACTGTTGACGGAAAATGCTTCTTATGATATCTTAATTGAAATCGGATGCTGTCCATGATTTCATCCAATGTTAGTAAACTGAATCATTAGATTGCTTGTCTACAACCCAAACAGATGCAGAACACATTGGCCTGCTTGATGATGACTTTTTGAAGGAGGATATAGCTGTAATTTAGCAAAATTTACATTTTAATAGTGAGTAAATAATAGACTTGCATAATCTATTATTTGAATGAAGCTTACCTTTTAATAGATAGATATGGACTTGCATAGTCTATTATTAGTATAAAGTTTTTCTAGTTTATGGATTGATATTGTAGTGTGTATGTCTTTATCTTTGATTGTACGCTTCTTATTTTGTATAATCAGTAGTATATTCAAGTCCTAGCTCCGAAAGCTGGACGTTATTATTTCTGCAGACTTTTAACTTCTGGTTATTTTATCCCAATTTTGAGGCTTGCTACTAAATTTCACTTAAAAATTTATCCATCATCAGTCTGAGGATGAAAATTTATGAAATTGATCAGTGATTATATAATTTTTTTAACCCTGTTCTCAGGTGCTAATCATCTCAGAATGTAATAAGTTCTTATGATCTCTTCTATTACACTCAGATAGATGTCTGCCCTCCCTAAATAATTACCTTCTTTACCTTTTTAAAATAAGAATTAATGTTTTTTGTTTTGGAATGTATACGTATTTTTTTGCTTCCCAAATCTACGTTGTAATAACCTTATATTGGAGGAAGGATTACCAGTCAAAAATTCGACTTAATTTGTTAACCAATTATTATGGTTTAGTAGAATGTTTATTTAATATGTAAATTATGTTATGCAGGAGAGGGAGTGGTGGGCGTGGTTTTATCAGTGGTGCCGGAGAAACTGAACTTCAGTTACAACGTAGAAGGTTTGTTCATATATACAAAATAAACCTCATTTCTTAAGCGTGTGCTACATTATTTTCTATCTTTACGGATGATTATCTAATAACTTATGAGCTTAGGTTGTAGCATACTGTATATTGAGTTGAATGATTTATTGCTGTCCTTATAGAACTGTAATCTTTTAGTTTAATGTTCCTTTCAAGGACTAGAGTCTTGATATATAGTATATAATTCTACTTATTAGACAGTGCTAAATTTAATGGGTATAGTTTTCCTTACAGTTTAAGCGTCAGTTAAGAATCCTTCTGGGATACAAATCCTTCTATTTGAATCATTGGCCATACTGGAAACAGAGCAAGGACAATGATTTCTTGCCTTGACTTTTTAGATTCTCAGCTTTTCAAGCTACAGGAGGATCTATTAGGAATGCCATTATTTAAGCGTTTAGGAAGAGGATTTTAGAAACACACAAATAAAGCATGGGGATCATCTTTAGTTTTAATTCTTAAATTTTCCATCAAATAACAAAAAAAAAATTCCTAATTTTAACATTTGGAAGACTAATTCCGATTAGAACCATTTAGTCAAAAATTAATATTCTAAAACTTAATGATGGATGACCCGTCCTTTAGAATAGGGCTGTCAAAAAAATTCAAAAAATCCGATATCCGTCCGAAAGATCTGCATTCGTTTCCGAAAAAAAGTGGATATTATCCGTATCCGACACAAAGCGGATATTATCCGTATCTGAATCCGACAGAAAGCGGACCGAATCCGAAATTATATATATATATATATAATAATTAAATAATATATATAACTACATATTTAAAATTTATTCTATTAGCTTATATAGCGTGTGTATTCGTTAAATAATAAATTTATACAAATTTTATATAATTGTAAAAATATTATACATATATAAAAATATAATTTCATTAAAATATTTTAATGATAACAAAATTAGATTAAAAAGATAGATAAAAATTAATAATTAAAAAAAATAAAATAGGCTTAAATCACTTCAACTCTTACCTCAATTTAAATAATTCATTTTTAATTTTATTATTTAGTTTACAATTTTTTTGAATTTTTAATATAAAATAAAAAAAATTGACTGAAAATCGGATCCAGATATTATCCTTATCCGAAAGAAAATATTCGTATCCGAGATAAGCGGATATTATCCGTATGCGAAACAAAGAGAATATTATCCGTATCTAAATCCGACAGTTGCGGATACGGATACGGATAGGGTTTTATATCAGATTGCCTACCCATCTCAGCAAAAACTCTCAAGTAACTACCCGTTCTCCACGGCGACTCATTTAGAACACTAAACCCCAATATATATCACTTCGTTATTTTTAAAAAATTTTTTTGACGAAATAGCTGATGTGGATGATTACATGACAACAGCAACTAAGTTTTGTTGATTGGGCATGACCTATATATACCAGACATGTATGTTTCTAAATATGTATAGAGGTCTCGATTTCTTTTTCATCTTCATATATCTCTGTTACATTAACTCGTTAAACAAATTATTTTAGGTTCATTAGCTTGAGTTATTTTCTAATATCAACAAGTAAATCATTTCCTTCCATTATTTTTTATTTTGGGTTCACTAACTTAAAGTTATTGTTAAATTTTAAAAAAAAAGAGATAACAAAATGATATATATTGGGGTTTAGTGTTCTAAATGAGTCGCCGTGGAGAACGGGTAGTCACTTGAGAGTTTTTGTTGAGATGAGTGGGTAATTTGGTATAAAACCCGATACGGATATAGGCAAATCCGTATCCGAATTATCCGTTTGACAGCCCTACTTTAGAAAGAGAGCCTCTCTCTATTAGGTGTTGGTATCATGCTACAAGGGTCAAGGAAACAACAATCGATCTGTAATATACATCGGATTGGTGATTAGTTTCAATTTCCTAGATATAGAATTTTTTTTAATTGTTTGATACATTTCTAAATATGTGATCTATGTTAAAATTGGCTTCAGGTGGACGCTTGATAATTCTAAACGGTGCCTTTGGTAATATTGTATGTTAGACAAGCATAAGGGACAACCGCACTTTTAGAGGACTTATTTTACACCAAAACTTCCTGAACATTGCATAGAAATATTAAAATTTGATCAATTGGAAAATTCAGGACCTAATAACGCAAAATATGTAGGCTTTGAACTGCACTGGGTAGCAGGAAGTTTTAAGAGCCCATATATCTGAAATCTGAAAGACATTTTACACTAAAACTTCAGCAATCTGAAAGTCGCATCTTATCACTCTCCAAAACTTGTGCAATCATGAAGCCATATATCTGCACATGCGCACAAAATGATTTACATGAAACGAAGAATCCAAATTCACATTGGAGAGGTGCCGAGGCGGGCATAACTTGACTGTATCTTATTAAGGGTCCCGTGATCGATGCTGAACTGAACTTACTCTTACCGGCGACACCGCTTTTTAATTAGGTACACTTTCACCCTCAGCTACAAAACCTGGCCTCAACTTCCTTCTCCTCAGGTAGGGCTAGCTTATCTTAAAGAATTATAAGGCATGCACATATAAGGTGGTGAATTGGTGATGGCCTTTAAAATTTTTTATTTGCTATCTTATGAAACGGCATATATTTTCAGCTTGCATTAAAATCTATACCTCATCTTTGAACAAAAAATTGTACATCCTTATCCCTGTTTGCAGTAGGCAATATGTGTCCCTCCAAAAGCATTAAATATTAAGATGATCTCCAAGTTAAAAGTTAAAGCTGTAAATGAATATTGAACACTCGAACTACAGGTGAATGTCATATTCTTTACTAAACATTGCATTGATAGCATCTACTAGTACTTGGATATAGTATCCTAAATATTGCTATAGCTTAATGATTTGCACGTGAACTTGGTATCTATAAATTGCAGTAGCTTAATCTTGCATGTATACATGATGATGCTCTAATCAGGAATTAGAATTTGAATATAATCTTGAACCACATCTAATAGGTATCTTTTTCTAAAACATCACAGTAATATATCTAGTAGTATTTTGCATATTGTTTCTCAAAAATTGTTGCAGCTTAATGACTTGCATATGAACTAGTATCTAGTAACTGCTTTAGCTCAAGGATTTTGCTTGTATACATATTATATATTCTCCCTAATTCTACTTCATTTCCAGAATCATAGAACGTCGGAACCAGCTGTTATCTGAGATTAAAGAGGTTCGTCGCACTCGAGCTTTACAACGTGCTTCTCGAAAGCGGCATGGGGGATCAGACGGTCAAGAAATGGCCACCATAGCTGTTGTTGGGTATACCAATGCTGTAGGTGGAGAACAATTTTATGTTTTGTACTAATTTCACTCTTGAAAACAACTTCACTTTTCTTTTTTCTTTCCAGGGAAAATCTACTTTAGTAAGTGCACTGTCAGACACTTATCTCTACAGCGATGATAGGTAATAACTTTACAGTGTCTCAGTGTGTCGCTTAAATTCTATATATATTACTTTCATTTGAGGATATATTTTGTTCCTTTCAAATCCTTCTGGTTCTCATACATTTTTGTGATTAATATGTAGATTGTTTGCAACAGTTGATCCGAAATTAAGAAGCGTTGTCCTTCCATCAGGGTAATATTAAGCGTTCAAGTCATTCTTGTTTGCCTCATTTTTTTTTAATCTTTCTGCGGTTGAAGGATTTTGCTAAAAAAAAATTCTTAACTATATTCTATAATAATGATTGGTATTGAATGTTCAGGAAGAAAGTGCTTCTTAGTGACACAGTAGGATTTATATCAGAGTTGCCTGTCCAGGTAACCTAAAGTACTGCCGTTGTTTGTGAACTGATACTTTTCTTATCATATAAATTTAGTCGTGTATACAGCTGTTAACATTTGGGACTTGCATGGAATAAATTTGAAGACATTGAGATAACACATATTGATATATTCATAATATAGCTTTTACTTGGTTTACCGGTTAGCATTAAAGTGTCCCGTCTTAAAAAAAGCTACTATTCTTTAATAGTTCTATTATATATCTGTCAACTACACATATTTAAAGCTTTTTACGAAGTTGCTAACAACCTGTATAAAAGTGAGAATAATGATATCTTCTTTTTGACTACTGTGACTTTTTTGCAGTTAGTAGAAGCTTTTCATGCCACCTTAGAAGAAGTGGTGGAAGCAGACCTACTTGTGGTATGTAGATTTTGTATCAAAATATTTCCTTTATGTAATGGGTTTTTTTTTTATCTTCCGGAATATTATTTTATGCTTCTTTCTTTGCTCATTTATTTTATGCTACAAATTTTTGACAAAGCAACATCAATTCGACCCTGTTTTTCTTAGAGCAATTCCGTTTCCTGCTAAGTTTTACATAAGCTGTAATGGTTGTTTGTCCTATTGCAGCATGTGTTAGATTCAAGTGCTCCAAATCTTGATGAGCATCGGCAAACTGTAATGCAAGTTCTCAAGCAATTAGGAGTGTCGAAAGAGAAACTTCAAAATATGATTGAAGTTTGGAATAAGGTGATATTTCTGTTTTACTTCTCCTTAGACCGCTTACTTGAGAAAATAGGGAAAACCTTGCATATGCATATGAAATTATAAATTAATCACTCTGTTTATTATCTTCCTCATTTTAACTTTATATACTCTTACTTAGATTGATATCGGAGAAGAGCAAATAGATGGTGATGAAACTGATGTAGGTGAAGATGTTGAATTTGAGCATCTATCTGGGGAGGACCAAGATGATAACAATAATGTTAATTTAGAGGAGTTGTCACAAGGAGATGATGAAGGTGATTACACGGATGGTTGGCTTGCTTCAGAGGATGTACAAGCGACACCAAGTGATAATGATGGTTCGTATTTGGGGTGCAAGAATACAGATGATCTACAAGAAAATTCATGCACAGTCTCTGATGATGGTTCTCAGTGTAAACCTGAAAATGTTGGTCCACATGTTAAAACATCTGCCTTGACGGGAGTTGGATTGCAAGAATTGCTCGAGCTGATTGATGAGAGATTAGAGGTTCAGAAAGTAGTACATCGAAGCGTCTTTAATTCCAAATGGAGGCCTCCAGATGCAGACGAAGCTGTTGTAGCAGCTGAGCAGTAACATGAATCTCTAATTATACATGCATAATACTAGCAGAGGTCCAAAATATTCTCAGAAAATATTTTCTTCTGATAAGGCTTCAGTTTTGCAACTACTACGTAATCTCTCTTGCAACTATGCAGCTATCATATCATATAGGCACCTAACCTGTCTTAAACAGGCTGATATGTTGTTTGACACGGGATAATCGGCAATTCTTGACCTTTCATCATTTGTATCAGTTTATTCTGGATGTGTCCCAGCAGAAAGGAATATTATTGAAGAGTATTAGTACACAGTACACTGTATGTAATCCTCCCAATGTCACAGGCTTATCCACATCTGAATAATTTCAAATATATTTCTTTCAAATATTTATTTGAATATGCATGTTAAACTAATAAAGCATTTTTATCCACCACTGAGATATTGCGACCGAGGCTCTATTCTTTTGTAGGCAGAAATATTCCGTTATCTGGTCGTCTACAAAATATTATTGTAAAATTGCATTTATTAAACATCAATATATTTTGTTGTATTTTACTTATTTATTTACATATACATTACACATACATGTATCTCGTTCCCTGTCACAAGAACAAACTATCATATAATTAAAATGCTGAGAAATGAAGTAATTATTTAGGTTAGAGCTTGTATTATCGCCCTAATATTTTTTAGAAAATAGTTTATGTATAAAATGTTCAAGTTGTCCTAGAAAACGAGAAACAAGCTTCTATATATAGAGATTGTGCTGCAATATTTGAGGACAAGTGAAGGCATGCATATTGTTTAATTAATACAGTGAAAGAAGGATCACAGCCGGCAGAATAGCAGCGTTGCTAGTAGATGAACTAAAATCATTTCTCTCTCTCTCTCTCTCTCTCTCTCTCTCACGAGGATCACTTCGGGTACCTCAGTTTCTCTTCTATTTATCGTTCACGGTTCGATTCAGATAGATATGTAACAACAAATTCCTGGTAAATCACCAAAATTTTCACCATTTCTTTTAGGAATGTTCCCTCTGGCTCTCAGGTTTCACAATTTGCAGTGATTGATTTGATTAGTTCTATGGTTGCTTTTTCTGAAAATTCTGTATTTTTTGCTGTTCTAAATCTTTTTTCTTCAATTTCTTGTCACAGTTTGCTTTAGTAATGCAAACAATCATATGAATTCCATACCACTTTTAATTCTAATCTCAATTCCAAAGGACCATGGTGTTGTGTTTTCACCAAAACGCAGCACTTTCCTGTGTCTTTTCTGATTAATTTAGGAAATTTTGTTTAATATACGAGTCTATAATGAAAAAGTTCTGAGGCATATACTCAGCATTTTTTTGTCAGAAGCATAATAGTACACAGAGGCAAACAAACCACGAAACTGTTGCATTTCATTCTTGTAAATAATGGTCACTAGCTGCTATCTGACTATCAAAGTTGATTAGAAAACTTTATGTTGGTAGTCTGGCAGATAAGTTTGCTACTACTTATGTTGTTGAGCTTCCTAAATCTAGGACTAGGAGTGTGCTCATCGTGCTAACCTTGTCGATTTACAATAATGTGCAGTGTTAAAGAATCAGCTCTTCACTTCTAAAGCCATGTCAAGAAGGACAACAAATTCCACACGACGGTTAACAAGTGGTGGAAGTTCTCTATTTGGTGGATTTTCTCATTCAAAATCGGCCATTTCTCCCTTGTTATCTGTTGTCCTTGTTTTTCTGGCAAGTAGAATGTTATATGAAATTCTCCTCTGTTCGTGCATTTCATACAACAGTGTGCTGAACCTCTCATTTCCGGTTACTAATTATTATTATTATTTTTTTTTGGAAATAGGGTGCAATATTTTTCATTGGTTATTTCTATAAGGATTCAGGTATGTATCTGACGTCTGAACAAATGAAAATTTTGCTGTTATTATAATGATAAAGTATTTGAAAGAATATAATATATGGTGTCAAACTCCATACTCAATCTGAGTCCTGAGATCTAATTATTTAAAAGACTTAATTTTTAAATCAAATCTAATTTATGTAGATGCTCAACATATTTCCCCTTGATTAATCATTAATAGCATAGCTGCTTTACAAATTATATATGTTTCTTCCCTCTCTTGTGCTGAACTTAATCCACTTTTATGTCTCAGGTGTCTCTCTCAGAAGAGCTGTTAGTCGAGTAGAAGGTAAAATTGGGCAGTACATTATTGTTTCATCTGAATGCTTTGGTGTTTTAGCACTTCTTAGAATTTGAAGAACGATTAGCTATATGAATAGTTCCTTTCTTAAAAATCAAGAACAGATCATGGACAACAAAGAATTTTAGCACACGAGATAAAAAAAAAACGATAATCTGAGCTCCTCAACGGATCTGGTGATTGCACCATACCGTGATCATTCTAATTCAAAATTACTTTCCACCATCATGCTAATTCTGTACATGATACATTCATCATGTTAACTGTGTCGGCGTTCTAGCTTTCACACATTAGAGTTCCATTATGCAAAAATTTAAAGTTCACCACTCACTAGCAAGTAAATATTTGCCCACTAAGGAATTTATTGTAGGAATTAATCTGAAAAGTCTTGAAACGTGTTTAGGTGACTTCACTTGCACATTTGACGTTCGGAGAGCTATACCTACCCTTAAGAAAGCATATGGTGATAGTATGCGCAAAGTTCTGCATGTTGGGCCGGATACTTGCTCAGTTGTCTCCAAGTTGTTGAAAGAAGAGGAAACTGAAGCATGGGGAGTGGAACCATATGACATTGAAGATGCTGATATACACTGCAAAAGACTTGTGCACAGAGGCATCGTACGTGTGGCTAACATCAAATTCCCTTTGCCGTACAGGGACAAATCATTTTCTCTTGTTATTGTGTCTGATGCAGTGGACTACCTATCTTCGAGATACCTTAACAAGACTCTTCCAGAATTCGCCAGGGTATCGTCTGATGGCCTAGTTATATTTACAGGTGACTTGGGACTTTTTACCAGTTACATTATCATCAATTATAATCGTAGCCCCCCACCCGAAAATAATTAATAATAATAAGTATTGAATGCATCAAAAAGACCCAAGTCTCTAGTCATCTGCATTTCTTCCTCACACGTCTCGCTACTCTCACACACACACACAATGTGATGCGGAGTACATAATACTTGGCAATCGGTTATTACGAAAGTTTGAAATTGAGAATATAGGTCTTTGAAGTCTGGTTATATCCTTCAATGTTTCACTCAAAAGTGCTCATCGTGAGCAAGCATCTGGCTTATATATTAAATATTGCATATTCAATATAAAGAAGAACCTTTTTTTTTTTTTTTTGCAGCTAAGCCCTAATAGCTTACATTTTCAAGCACAGGTTTTCCAGGTGATCCTAAAGCTCAGACAACTGAGCCTTCAAGATATGGACGCCCGGTATTCCCCCATACACCTGCTATTTATTAAAACATAAAGCTAAATATTTGTATTAATTGTCTCAAAAGTATATCCTGGAAAATCCATTATTTCTAGCTGAAACCCTACAGAATCTAAAATCACCCGTGATTATGTTGTTAGGCTAAAAGGCGAAGCACAGCATGGTGGGCACGGTTTTTTACTCAGACGAGCTTGGAAGAGGATACCCAGGCGATTAAAAGGTTTGCGAAAGCTGCAGTCGAAAATAAGTACAAACCATCATGCCAGGTTTTTCAACTCGATTCATGAGTGACAGAACAAGATTCATGGTAGATGGTTTATTATACTAGTTGAATTTGTTTTTGGATGAAATTATTGAGCATGGAATACAATATACTTAACTCTTGGCATATATGTGCCATGTTTGTAAAATATTTGATTTGTTTAATTTATATTGTTGATATTTAGCAATTATTCAGCAAATAAAACAATATCAGATATATTTTACTATCACGTATGTTGTAAGACCTTCAAATGTATTTTCCCATAGAGAAGAAATGGAACTAATCAATAGGATATCACCAGTAATCCCCACAGGAACACTTCCCTCCCTTGAAGGAATGAAATCTGTATGTATCCCTAACAGTAATCTCTCTTCCTGTTATGGAAGATATCAGTTTAATTGCATTGTGGCAATCTATACATATTCTGAGGTTCTTAATAACTAGTATAGGCTCTCCATCTTTAGTTGACAGTAGTCCAAATGCTACTGCTAGCTTCTCACTATGATGCCTCAGCCTCATCTCCTTTTCGTCATCCATATTTCCATGATCCTTCACTAAAGTCCATCTCATATCCGGTACATAACCCGCTTGTTTCATTCTATCTGACATCTTCTCCCAGAACAAATAAATGTCCTTTATCATTGGATGCGAAATATCTTCTGCAACAAACACATGTACCTTTTTGTTCATCTCAATCCAACTACAACCTGGTTTCTTCTTCACACCATTATCCCTCATAAGTTTTCTAACTAATGCAACTTCTTCCCATCTGCCAGCACGAGCATACATATTTGCAAGCATGACATACGGGGCTGCATTTGTAGGCTCCAATTGAACGCATTGGTTAGCAGCCTTTACTGCTAGTTCTAGATTTCCATGTTTTCTACAGGCACCGAGCAATGATCCCCAACCAATGGAACCAGGATCAAATGGCATTGACTCAACAAGACTCTCCGCTTCCTTTAGTTTTCCTGCTCGGCCCAAAAGGTCAATCATGCATGAATAGTGTTCTGCATCTGGCACTATATGGAATATATCAGTCATCATTTTAAAATATTTCTGCCCCTCTTCCACTTTTCCTGTGTGGGCACATGCAGAAAGGACGGAAATAAAGGTTATCCTTGTAGGGGATATATCTGTTCTAAGCATTTCCTCGAATAGATTCAGCGATTCCTGTTCAATTCCATGCTGTGCATAACCAGCGATCATTGAGTTCAAAGAGACAGTATTGTGCTCCGGCATCCTATCAAATAATCTTCTTGCATCTTGCAGATTTCCGCATTTAGAGTACATAGCAATCAACGCATTGTTCACTGAGATTTGATTTTGACGGATGTCAGATTTAAGCGCCAAAGAGTGAACCTGTTTTCCTTGTAATGGGGATGACAAGTTAGAGCACGCACTAATCACACAAACAAAGCTGCCATCATCAGGACGATGACCAACTCGTTGCATCTGTTTGAAACAAAAGATAGCATCCTCAGAATAGTCTTCATTCTGGGAATACCCAGAAATCATTGTGTTCCATAGTACCAAGTCCGCTTCGTAAATTTCCTGAAACACTTTTCTACAATCCAACATACCACCACGACATTTCGAATATAAATCAATTAGACCACTAGCTACGTGAGAATTCTGATGAAACCCTGTTTTTATCAAATAACCATGAAACTGAACCCCACCGCGCAAATCCTGTATACACGTAAATGCAGTTAAAACACTAGCCAAAGTAAACATATCAACGTTAAACTCCAACCGAACCATTTCTTGATACAATGCCAATGCTTTCGACCCCTGTCTATGTTGCCCATATACCACAATCATAGAATTCCAAGACACCTCATCTTTAACCCCCTCCATTCCATAAAAAACCTCCTTGGCTTCATCTAAAAACCCATTCTTACTATAATGTGTAACAAGCGTATTATTCACAGAAGTAAACGAAACAAACCCACACTTAACCGCAAAAGAATGCAACTGATAAATCAACGCAACATCACCACAACACGCGGTGATCACTGCAGAGATAGTAAAACCATCCATATCAATCCCCATATCTCTCATACCCACAAACAACCTCAATGCGGGAACCATATTCCCGCATTCCGCATACGCAGAAATAAGAGTATTATACGAAACAAGATCCGGTTGGGGAATTTCATCAAACAGTTGGTGTGCAACATGAGGTTGTGACTCTTTCGCATAAGCAGCAATGATGGCATTGAAAGAAAACACATTGGGGTCTTTGATGGTATTAAAGGCTTTATGGGCCGCGTTAAGGCGGCCGCATTTAGAGTAGAGGAGGATGAAATGGTTTGAAAGATAAGTAGAAGGCGGGAAAAAGGACTTGAAGTAAAGAGTTTGAAGTGATTTACCAGTTAAAAGGTCTCGTTTGGTAATACATGTTTTGAGTATGTTTGTGAAATGGTGCAGTGGCAATGTAAATTGACTCATCTAGCGCCACGCTCGGGAAAAAAGGACTAGTTCGCTAGTCATATAGATGACATATATAGTGCATGTTTGGCAAATCTCCATTCTAGAGATAAGTTACTTATTTTGAGAAAAAGTACGTGTATATGTACTTTTTCTGAAAATAAGTAACTGATTTTTTATTTTAAAAATAAGATCTGATTTTTAATTCTTATAATAAATATTTATATTTGAAAAAAAATTAAAAAATATGAAATTTTAAAAAAAAATAAGTTACTTATAAGTAGAAAGCAGT
>PHNY01003543.1:3080-13648 GCA_003724115.2 Anethum foeniculum
AAATCCCTTAAAGTAGTTGAGGAATCGATGGCGAACCTATATAGGGATACTGGTAATACAGGAGGCTGGAGCAGAAATAAAAGGAACAGGTCCAACAGCCCTCGCGACAGGGGGTACCCCAAGCGATCTGCGTTCGGTGGAGGTTCATCAAGGGAAGCTCCGCGTGATAACAAGGCTTCTCCAATTACTATCAACACAACCTCAGCCAGAAGAGGGCTGGGGTATGTGTACCCCCAGCAGAAGGACCGATCCAGGTATACAGAGTATACCCCTCTAAAAGCCCCACTTGATCATATCCTGGAGGTTGGAGTCAAGGCTGGCATATTCAGGAAGCCACCCACGACTGGGCCCCCTGGAAAAAGAGATGAGGGGAAGTACTGTGCCTTCCACGATGCTAATGGTCATGAAACAGCAGACTGCCATCATTTGAAAGACCACATTGAGGACCTCATCCGGAGAGGTTACCTGTCTGAGTTCATAGCCCAGGAATCGAAGAAGTATAAGGATGACAAAGCTAAGAGGGACGATGAGAAACCCTCAGCTGAACATGCTACCAGGACAAGGAGCATTAACACCATAATTGGGGGTCCCTACTATGGGGGCAGCTGATATTACCTTCACAGAAGCAGATGCAAGGCATGTGCATCACCCCCACAATGATGCTTTGGTTGTTAAAATCAACATTGGTGGACTGAATGTCCACAGGGTGCTGGTGGATAACGGAAGCTCCTGTAATATTTTGGCTTATGACACCTATCAGAAGATGGGGCTTTTGGATAAGGAAATGTCTCCATCCTACAGTGAATTGTATGGATTCACTGGCGGACCTGTAGCAATTGTAGGCAGGGTAAAGCTTCCCGTCACTTTGGGAACTGAACCCCTATCAGCAACGTAAGTAGAGGAGTTTGTGGTAGTTAATGAGGATATTTCTTATAACGCTATCGTGGGCAGGCCTTTGCTAAAGGAAATGAGGGTGATAACCTCAATTTACCATCTTTCGCTCAAGTTCCCAACTCCTAATGGGATAGGCTGTGTACAGGGGTGTCAGAGCGACTCGAGGGAGTGTTATGTCAGAGCTCTACGCACGGCTGAACAGACATACAAGCATGTGCTATTGGTTGATGGAGGTTCGCCTCCGGAAAGCTGCTACAAGTATATGGGTACCCCTAAAAAAGAAGACGAGCGACAAGTGGGATGCAAGAGCACACGGCATATCTGTAACATAATTGTGGTTGTCCAACATCCAGGAGAAGCTCCGTACACAGATGTTGCCCTTTCTTCGGGGGTAGATACCCAGGGTAAGGTGCTCATGCTGGAATCACCCCCACCAAAAATTTCTGAAGTTAGTAACTCTTTGGTAGAAGGAGCAGTTGAAGAAGTCAATGATAGTGATTTCGAAGGACTTGATGGTGAAGCAGAACCTCCAGTAAATCGAGGGGGTGAGGTTCAGGTAGAGATTGACCTGGACTCCCGGATGCCAGAAGCAAAAGAATCCGCGGGTGCAGCTGGGGACACATTATCCATCCCGGTGGATGTAGCTGACCCATCAAAGGAACTTAATATTGGTATGCAGTTGGGGGTTGAGGTGAATGAAGCCCTGGCAACGTTCCTTAAGGCGAACCTTGATGTTTTTGCTTGGTGTCATTCCGACGTGGTTGGGATAGATCCCAAGATGATGTGTCATCACCTTAATATAGATCCGGAAAAGAAGGCCGTAAGGCAGAAAATGAGGGCAATCAGTGGGGAAAGGGCTACATCATTAAAGGAAGAAGTTGACAGGTTATTGAAAGCAGGGCTGGTAAGGGAGTCCTTCTACCCCATGTGGTTGGCAAACCCTGTCTTGGTGAAGAAGCCCAACGGAAAATGGCGTACATGTGTAGACTTCACGGATCTTAATAAGGCATGCCCTAATGATAGCTTCCCGTTGCCTCGAATTGATCAGTTGGTTGATGCTACGGCAGGGCATGCGCTGCTTAGCTTCATGGATGCATACTCCGGGTACAATCAGATTCCTATGTACAAGTTTGACTAGGAGCATACCTCTTTTATCACAGATAGGGGTTTGTACTGCTATAAAGAGATGCCATTTGGTTTACTCAATGCTGGGGCAACCTATCAAAGGTTGGTGAATAGAATGTTCAAAGATCAGATTGGGAAAACTATGGAAGTGTATGTCGACGACATGCTGGTAAAGTCCAAGGTGGCTACAGATCATGTAGCGCACCTTACTGAGATGTTTGATATTCTGAGGAGGTTCCGTATGAAGCTCAACCCCCAAAAATGTGTATTTGGCGTGGAATCTGGCAAGTTCTTGGGGTTCATAGTCAATCATCGGGGTATAGAGGCCAATCCAGCAAAGATTCAAGCCTTAATTGGGATGCGGTCTCCCCATAACATTAAGGAGGTTCAGTGCCTAACAGACAGGGTGGCTGCTCTCAATAGGTTCATATCCAGGTCTTCAGACCGATGCAAGGAGTTTTTCGCGGCCATTAAGAAAGGGAAGAATTTTGAGTGGACACTAGAGTGTGAGGCAGCATTTCAGAAGCTGAAGCATCAACTGGGAAACCCTCCACTGTTGTCAAAGCCAGTTGAGGGTGAAGTTCTGATTCTCTACCTAGCGGTGTCTGATTACTCCTTCAGCGCGGTGCTAGTGCGGGAGGAAGGGCAGGTTCAGTACCCGATTTATTATGTTAGTAAGAGGCTAATGGATCCTGAAACCCGCTATACCAATATGGAAAAGTTGGCATATGCTTTAATCCTTGCTGCTAGAAAGCTCAGGCCATATTTTCAGGCCTACAAGGTGGAGATGCGTACGTCATACCCCTTAAGGCAGGTACTTCATAAGCCTGAGGCTTCTGGGAGGTTGATGAAATGGGCAGTTGAACTTGGGCAATTTGATGTAGAGTACAAGCCAAAAACTGCAATCAAGGGTCAAGTTCTTGCAGATTTTCTGTTTGAGTTCCCCGAAACATTTCATGTTGAGGTAACGAGTGCACAATAGTGCCTTACCCTAAGGAGGGGAAGGAAGAGAACTGCTCCCCTTGGTAGACACTATATGTGGATGGAGCTGTAAATGGAAACGGAGCAGGTGCAGGTGTAGTGCTAATAAGTCCGGAGGGCCATCGATTGCAAAATTCTATACACTTCGAGTTCAATACAACAAATAATGATGCAGAATATGAAGCTCTTATTGCTGGGCTCAAATTGGCTCTAGAAATGAAGGTTGAGAATCTAAATGTCTTTAGTGATTCAATGTTGGTGGTATGGCATATTCGTGGTGGGTTCCAGGCTAGAGGCCCATGCACGGACCTATATATGAGGTACTCACAGGAGCTATTGAGCAAGTTCAAGGAGGTTCGTTTGGAACAAGTCCCGAGGGCAGAGAATGCCAATGCGGATGCTTTGGCCAAGTTAGGATCTCAAAGGGAAGCAACATTGTTAGGAGTCATCCCCTTGGAGGTGCAACGACATCCAAGCATCCCCAGGCTAGAAGTGACAGTTGTGGATACTACAACAGAGGTATCGTGGATGACCCCCATTGTTGACTATATAACCAAAGGAATCCTCCGTACGGATAAAGAAGAAGCTAGAAGGCTCAAATATAAAGCAGCCCGGTACGTGATGTGTGAGGGTACCCTATACAAGAGGGGTTTTAATAAGCCTTTATTGAGGTGCGTCTACGGAAGAGAATGTGAGTACATCATGGCGGAAGTTCATGAAGGCATATGTGGGAATCATACTAGTGGTGCCTCTTTGACTCATAAGATACTCCGCCAAGGCTATTATTGGCCTAGTCTCCAGAAGGACTGCTACCATTACACCAAGGCATGTAACAGCTGCCAGAGGTTTGCTAACTTCAACAGCAGCCCAGCTGTACCACTCAAATCACTCACTAGCCCATGGCCCTTTGCTGTTTGGGGTATTGATTTGATAGGAGAACTTCCTAAGGGAAGAGGAGGCGTGAAGTATGCTGTGGTGGTTGGACTATTTCACTAAATGGGCTGAAGCTGAACCCTTAGCTACCATTACCGCTGCGAAGCTCAAGGAGTTTGTCTTTAGGGCTATAGTTTGCAGATTTGGGGTCCCTTATAAGTTGATTTCTGATAATGGGAAACAATTTGACAGTAAGGAAATGAGGAAGCTGTGCGAGGATCTTCACATCCAAAAGGGCTTCTCAGCAGTGTGTCACCCCCAAAGCAATGGGCAAACCGAGGCTGTCAACAAAATCATCAAGCACACTCTAAAGACCAAGTTGGAGGAAAGTAAAGGAAGCTGGCCAGAAGAGCTACCTAGGGTGTTGTGGTCTTATAACACCACCCCTCGCACCACCACTGGTGAATCCCCATTCACATTGGCTTATGGGTATGAAGCAATGGTACCTGTAGAAATTGGTGCAGGATCCTTTAGAAGGGATAATTACGATCCTGAGAATAATGAGCTTAATCATCGGCTGTACCTGGACCTAGTGGAGGAGGTACGTTCAGACTCACAGTTGAGGCTGGCTGCGTACCAACAAAGAACTAGGAAGTATTTTGATAAGAAGGTACGTGCACGACCCTTGAGGGTTGGGGATTTGGTTCTACGAAGGATGATGCCAAACATGAGAACCCCAGGCCACGGTGTCTTTGGTGCAAACTGGGAAGAACCTTACATCATCAAGACGGTGCTATGGGAAGGAACATACCACCTGACCAGCATGGATGGGAAGCTGATTCCCAGGGCTTGGAATGCTGAGCACCTCAAAAGGTACTTTCAATGAATTTCTTTGAATTGGAGCATGGTAGACCTCTTTCAGGTATAGGAGAATAAAAACGGCTTATTAGTTGTAGCTGTCATGATAGATACGGTTATGAGTACGTAACGGTAACCTCGTAGACTCAGGGTAGTGCATGTACACCCCACCGATAGGATTTCTGGATTTAATTTGAATAAATAAAATGAAATTTTATTTCGTATGGTTGGTTGTGCTTAATTTGGGCGTACCTAACGCTGGTACGTGGATGCATAAGTAGCACTGCTCTAGTTCTTCACCTTAACATATGAAGGATAAAATTAGGGGGGTAGTGGAGATATGATATATTGACTTGTTTAAAATTTTTATGCATGTTGTCATTATAAATGATTTGTGAAACTTATAATTCGTGATGACTTTGGGGTGAGCATAGAACTGCGAACCTCTTCATACAATATACATTTTGAATATCACATATACGAAGACTTGTGTACTTAGAAATAACTTTTATGCTCGATAAGTGTGCAACTTATACAATGACTTGTATTTCAAAATAAAAATCTAACAATCATTAGAGGTACGCAACAGCTTGCGTAACCCTGTTATGGTACCCACGTAAACCTTCAGTGGTAGTGAGGTTCACTATTCAACCCACGTAAACCCTCAGCGGTAGTGAGGTTCACTAATCAACCCATGTAAACCCTCAGCGGTAGTGAGGTTCACTCTTTAGCCCACGAAAACCCTCAGTGGTGGCGAGGCTTTTAATCTGTCCACGTAATTCCCTTTGGGTGGTGAGGTTTATCCTTATACGAGAAAATTAAAGAAATTTTCATAAACAAGGTCACATCAGAATGTGAACCTCTTTGGCTAGGGTACCACCGAAGCGTGAAGCCCCTTTCCATGGGTGCACGTCGATCTCAGGGACACTGAGGGAGTGTAGATCCCGTGAAGTCTTGCATAAGCACATGAAAGGGTTCCGGAGTGCAACCCAAAGGGTCCCGGAGCGCGGCCCAAGAGGTTCCAGAGCGTAACCTCATACAGGGGTTCCAGAGTGCAACCCAAGAGGGTCCCAGAGTGCGACCCAAGAGGTTCCAGAGTGTAACCTCATGAAAGGGTTCCGAAGTACAACCCAAGGGGTCCAGGGTGAACCCCGTAGGAAAGGTTTCAGTATAAACCTCGTTAGAGGTGCTATAAGTACCCCGGTCGGGAGGTACGTGCGTGAGTCCCCACAGGGGGGTAGAGGTACCAATACGCACCTGTAGCATAAGGTTCCAGGTATCATCTATTTCCTTCTTTTCAATGATATGCTTATAACTACGTATATGTTCTGTTATAGGCTAATCTTACATCATCTAGATAACACAGTTATACTTAAGATTGTTACGTTAACTAGCTTTAGTAAGTGAAGATGAGTAAACTTACTTAGGCTCAATTCCATACTTGGTGTTCTTAGCTGGGTTGAGCATACGTTCAGGAAGCCTAGCGTAGGGTATCATTTGTGTGTTCTCTTCAAGTAAAAGCTGGAACTAATGTGTTTAGGTAGATCTATCACTTAGCATAATCATAAAGTGGTAAAATTAAAATAGTTAAAGCGTTAGCAAACTTAATGGTATAATGTTCTCTGTTCCAAACGACTTTCAGTGTAAGTAAATCAGGGAAGGTACCTAAGTATCTAAGTAAGCTAGGCAAAGGTTTAACTGAATAAGTGGAACCTGGGGCTATAACTATCCTATTTATGTATGCAAGTTTAAGACAGGGAAAGGGAGCATGCAGGCAAGAAGGCAAATTATAAGAATAAACAATTAAAGTACGTGCAAATTAAAGGAGTACATCTTGCGAGGCATTCCGAGGTGCCCGCTCCTTCATTCAAATTTGCGGCTGTCTTGGCGCGAAGCACCCCAAAAATCACAAAACATCAGTCTTGGTGCACGCACCAGCAAATTCTTAAAACTTAAGATCAAAAATAAAATGAAAGTAATCATGGGGAAGGGTTTTTGGTAGGAACGTCCTCTGAGTTGGGGGTTGAAAATAAAATGAAGGTTCTCTGGCTGCACCTCAACGCCAGCAGTCGTGGCAGGAACCTCAGCGTCAGTGATCAGCTTCCCTGGTTCATCGGTGGGTAGAGGAGCCTGTGTCGCCTTCTCCTTGCGGATCTCTTTCACCATTTGCGCTGCATCAGTACCAAGGCAGGACCAGTCCAGGTCTGGGAAGGCTTCGATGGTGGACTTCATGTAGTCATTAATCCCGTTTTTGTACCCAGCTTCATACTTGGCTTTCTTGGCTTCAAGGAGCGTCGCTTTGTTGGCCTTGACAGTGGTCTTAAGGTTGAAAATTGTCAGTTCAAGCTCATGGATCTTCCTGGCAGCGATGATGGCTTCCTCTTCTTTCTCTATATCTAAAATGGCAACAACATGGCTAAGTTGATCTCTCTCTTTCTCAAGTTTGGATTCAGAGCTCCTTATCTTGCGAAGCGCCTCAGCTGCTTTCCTTCATTCATCATCACGAGTCTTTAAGGCGGCTTTCAGCTGAAGAACCTCTTCAACCAGCCTCTGATCTCCTCTAGCAGCTTCAATGATCTGCTCACCAAATTTCAGATAAAAGAATAGGCTTTGGGCATTTGCCAGGGTGACAGTAAGGGCAGCTTCGATCATCTTCACCTTGTCCCACTGGGCAAGGGTCTCTTCAGGGACTTGGTTTTTTATCATCTCGGTGAATAGCTGAAGCTTTGAAGATGAACCTCCCTCTTCATGAGCATGACCACCCTTTGGCCTCTTTGACAGGCAAGAAGGAGAAGACCTTATTGGATCAGGGGTGGCTGAGGGAAGCTTACGCTTGGTGGAGGAGGTGGATCTCTCTTGGGCAGATGCAGCTGGAGGCACTTTAGAGATTGGGGTAGCACTGATAGGTCCCATGTCTTCCTCGTCGCTCCAAATATCTTCAAATTTAACAGATTGCTTGATGAAGGAAGGTACACCAGAAGCCATTCCTGCAGTAGTTAGAACAATGCAAGATAAATTAGTCCAGTTATGGAAGGGAATATATCAATACATCAGTGAACATGTAACATGTATGAAGAAATTAAAAGCAACAAAAGGAAAGTAAATGTTGATAACGAAGTTAAACCTAGTTGGTGGGAAGATTCAGCACCGCTAGCTGAACCTCCCTCTGGGATAAAGTTACACTTCGACAAATTCTCTTTTGTCAGTAAGCTAGCACCATCTCCTCGCTTAGCAGACAATTTCAGCGCATGCTTGGCATGCTTCAGTTCTTCACCTTGGAGGGGAGTCATGTGAGGCATATCTATAGGAGGAAGGTACTCATAAGGATCTATACCTCATAAAGGGAATAACTAAATAGGGATGAAGAGTAAATTTTCTTGTGTACTTACTAGGGGAAGTATTGAAGTCCTTCCTGTACTCAGGGCACCCATAGTAGTACAGGAAATGCTGTTGCCAACCTGACATTCCCCTTTTATTCCCTTTTAGGCACTTACTGCCATGAACATTCCACGCAGCTAGGTAAAAGCTTCCAGAATTCTTCCCAGTTTGTTTTAATTAATAAAAATAACCAAGTTCGCGGGCATAAAGTTTTGTTTGAAATTCCTTGTGATAAAGGATATACATACCAATGGCCATTCTGTATGAATTGGGGGTAAGCTGAAAGGGAGCAAGCTGGTATCGGTCTAGGATCTTGGTAATAAAGGGATGTAGTGGCATGGATAGGCCCATCTTGAAGTGCTGAGCAGAAAGGACGGTATTCGGGATGGCCTGCTCAGGGCCAAAATTGTCAAATTTATGGCATCGTTCTCCTCTGGCAGGAACAACAAGGTGGCATCCAGGTTGGCAGGTGGTTAAAAGGTTGGATAGTTTTACTCCATTCATGGAGGTGTCCATGTTTTCACATGTTAGTTGAGGTTCCTGTTTGAGTGAGGAGCTTATTTCATTCTCATCACCTTCTTTCATCACATTGCTGGGAGCTGAAGGGNNGGGCTTCTGATTGGGAGGCTTCCAGGTTGGGTTCTTCCTCGGAGGTAGTTCAATTCAGGGTAGTGGTTATAGCATCAGGTTCATCTTTGGTGGGGGATAGATCAGGCCGAGATGCCCTAACCTTGGAGAGAGTTCGGGTACTGATAGTTGGTGGGGTCCTAGTGGGAATGGAACTGATGTTAGAAAGATTGACTGCTTGGGGGTTTCCTTCCGCGGTGGACTGGTGGGAACTTGCGGTTATGGCTCCGCTTGACATCTGCAAAAGTGTAAAGCAGAGTAAGCAGACCACCTACAGGATCCTTGGAAAAAGAAAAGGTTGGGTGCAAGTGTAGTAGGGGACCTGGGGTGAGGTTCCCGGGGGGTAGTGAACCAATTTTTACTCACCTAATGAAAACTAAGGAACAAACGGTTTAGGGGGCAATTAGTCAAACATAAAGGGGAATATTGTAACTAGAGGTGAGCCTCTGGATGAGAAGCTCACGAAGAATGGAGACTATTGAACATCTAAGCGGAGGTGCGGATGAAGAAGGGTACCTACGGTGAGACTAATCTAGGTATGGTCAAAGAAGGAGATAAATGAGGCCATTCGTCAAACAGGTGGCATGGAATTGAGGAGCCTCCTATAGAGAAGCTCGGGTATAGCTTCCTTTGTGGTTGTGTGATCTATTCCATCTAACCAGAAGGGTGTAAATTGGGTTGTGTGGTGTGCACAGTTTTAATTAGGGCAATTAGGCCTAAGCAAACATCAACAATGGTGGGGGTGTGTGTGTGTAGCAGGCATAAAGTGTGTGTTTTTTGTGAAGAATACGAACAGACACAAGTATAGCAGAGTGGATCTATTTGAATCACAGTATTATCAAGCAACAAACATCATCAGCTAAGATCTATCAAAGGTAGGTATCTCTAGCAGTCATTACATCATAACAAGAACATATGAATGGAGGTTTAACAGTCACAGCAATTTAAAAGGGGATCATGTATGAAATCTGTGCCTCGGTAAATGAGATTATGTGCATAAGCATGTATAGGTGTGTGTATCAGTGCGAATGTGAGTATATAACTGAGGCACAAAAGCCGTCACAGCAAGAATATCATGCACATATCATGGAAAACAGGCATAAATGTGTAAATATAACAACATGCAGGCAGTGAATAGAATAAAAGGGGCACATGCATGATATGAATAGGGAGATTAGGGGAGTACCTTGTTTTGGATCGGTTTGGAGTGATCGGTGAAGATGGAATTGCCGGAGAAGACACCGCCTTGAAGCTTGAGCAACTGGGTAGCAGGAGGAAGAGAGTAGATAGGAGTGTTTGGTGAAGTGATAATAAAAAAAAGGGTTAAGAGCCTGGGGAGCAGCAGGTTTAAATAGACACGAGAGAATGAAGAGGCAGGGACACGTGGCAGCTTCCTGTTAGATAAAGCCTGGGACATGGGGGATGAATCTGTCTGCGCCAAACAAGGAGAAGAGGAAGAGTCCCTTGGAGATTCGAATTATTTCAAATTAAGGATTAATGTTGTTTTTGAATTTTAAATTCTGATGAATTTGGATAACGCTATTATTTAGTCCAATTTGTTTTGTTACAGGAGAAGTTAAATGGGCTTCCAATGATGGACCTCACCCTAAATCATTTGGTTTGTCTTGATAATGCAGTGAGATGTAAGAGTACCTTGGGAGTGCATAACTTTTTATTTTCCTACTATGTGGATCTGTTACCAGCGGTACAAGTACGCATGAAGAGCTGGAGTTTACTAGGTATAAATTTATTTGTATTTTGGATTATGTATATAGCCTTTCTTGGTTCCTCTTGCATTTTATGCTACAAGGAACCGGGGGGGGGGGGGGGGG
>PHNY01003543.1:13689-25195 GCA_003724115.2 Anethum foeniculum
ATTCAGAGGTACTTAAGGAGGGGTTTAGGTTTTCATAAAAGGCTGAGGCCCATCCAGTCAGGTTCTGTTGATCAAATGAACCAAGGGTTCTCCTACGTGGCTGTACCCGTGGAGGGGTTCCACTGATTACAGGAAGCCTGTCATGAACGACAACATGAGCTGCTTGATAATGACTGAAACCTATATGGGCAGGTAAAACACTGTAAGCCCCATGGTCATTGGGCAGGTGGTACGCTATAAGCCCCACAACTGTTGATCAGACTGCAGAGGTACGGGTGCGGCTGTGCCCACGTACCTCCTCTTGGCAGAAGCAGTGTCCTACTAGGACTAAGCCTCCTGTAATCAAGGAGCATCTATTCTATCTCAAAGGAACACGCTTCCTGGTTAAATTCTATCACTACAAACGTGATAAACACTCATATTTACATGATAAATACATCATTNGGACGTCCAGCTATGCTTGGACACTGGAAGCGCACCCCTAAACAGTTGGATTAGCTATGGGGACTGATCTATGACTTATCAACAACGTAGCTTGTTGCCCAAGGACAGGAGTCCAACCCTAGAGAACCACATTGAGCTTGATTCCTATAAATAGGATATGTAGGCATTTGGCATAGGGTTCCGAATATTCACACTCTTACGCGAGAAAGCACGTGAGACCATTGTGATTATTTTCCGAGTACTTTTGGCCGGAATTGAGAAGGACTTTCTCAGCCATTATACTCGGCATCTTTTCCGAATCAGCTCCTTCTTATCAAATACTACCAGCTGCGCTACCGCAGCGGTACCCCCACAGCTCGGTCACTGCAATCATTTTTATCCGAAAACCAAGGGTAAAAATCAGTTATTTCAGCATGATATTCACGAGGTGTTGTTATCAAATTTCTCTCACAACACAAATATTTAATCTCACACTGTGATTAGTCGGGTTTCGTTTGGTTTTATTTCGTTAATATCATGAGTTCATATATCAAGTTTTGACGAATTTACAGCCCACGCGAACCTCACAAAATAATCTTTAATTGAGGGATGGTTTAAAAAATGTTATCCAACTAAAATTATCCAAAAAGTGAAAAGAAAAGACATCTACGAATTTCGCATTAAGTATTCTATTATATTTAGGTTACCTACTTATATTTTTGTTTAAATCATGAAATATAAATAATCTTTTATTTTCTGATCAAACAGCTATCATCTGTTTATTTTAAAATCTGACGATCATTTGAAATAGTTAAAGAAATAATCAAATTGGAATTGAAACAAATAAATAGAATAAATTTCCATTGCATAATTTTTTTATCGGGTTTCATTTTATTTTATTTCGGTTCTATTTTGATTTCTAGGAATTAGATTTTGGTGATTTAACAGCCATGCAAAACTAATGAAATAATCTTTAATTTAGTGATGGTTTATAAAGTACTATCTAATTAAAATTAACCAAAAATTGAAGAGAATGGACAGTTACGAATTTCGCATTTAGTATTCAATTTTGTTTGGGACACCTAATTTTTTTTGGTAAAAATCATGAAAAAATCAAATATTTCTTTTTTTTTTATTCAACGACTATTATCTATTTATTTCAAGATTTAGCGGTATTTATTATTGGTCGTCATTGATCAAAGTTTTGAATAAGGTATGTTTTACTCTTATTATAGGATAGAATGAATTAATTTTCCTAAATATATGTCATATCCGATCAGGATCACCAAGTATATATTAAAATCACCATAATCGAATTACCACAACACCTGCATTTCTATTTACTACCACTTATCAACACATATCCACGATCATGATCATCACTAACATCAATATTAACAGACATCACTATATATAGATAACCAAACACATCACAAAATTAAGTACAAGGCATAATCATGTCTCAAACAAAGCTGAATTCAACACTCTCTCCCCCTCTCTCCATCTTGTATACGTGTGTGTTTTGTTGCTCTCTCCCTCTCAATTGGATCAATCAATTGAATGCTCCACTTGAAGAGATCGATCCAGAAATCGCTGATATCATTGAACTCGAAAAGGCTAGGCAATGGAAGTTAATACTCAAAGCCGAAAACGCCCATTTGTTTATAATGGTTCTTGATTTATCCTCTTTATTGTCGTTTTGTGGTGTTCGTCAATTTATTTTAATATTTTTAAATAGTTATTATTTTCCATTTGTATGTTATCACAATAAATAAGGTTTTTTATCTGTAATGTTATCATGTTGGGTTCACGGATTTCTTTGAGTTGGATCTATGAGTCATCTTTTGAGTCAATCTTGGGTCTAGCTAGTTATAATGTGTTTAGTTTTAATTATTTTGTAATGTTTTACGCGTGAGTTTATTAAGTTGTTAGCTGTTTTAGTTGTTTGAGTTATAACTTGAATCAATTGGTTTAGATTAAAAATGTAGTTTAAGTATGTTCGATCAAAGTCCTGGGTTGTGGTTGTTAGAGTATATCTAAAATAGAATTTTGGTTAATAGGTTTGTAATGTTCTCGTTAATTATAACGGTTAATAAAATTGAATACTAATTCATAATCTTTTTTAACTGTATTAATTATTGATGATTATGATTGACATATAATTTGGGAAGCTAATTATGTTCCGTGATTTTGTACCATTTATGGTTGGCCATGATTGATGGCGTATATTTGGTGACCATGATTGATGGCGTATATTTGGGACCTTTGAGAGGTATTTTTGTGGCATTTTGATGGCTTGTTATATTTTATGGATCTTAATATTCAATTATTAATATAAGTTTGTTAGCTAAAGTTCAGTTTTTCTCTTGTCTATATGTGTTGAATCGTAAATATTCTCCAATCATTTTTGTATTGTATGTTCATTATTTTCTCATATAACTTATTTTGTGAATCAGAATCTAATCAAAAGTTTGCTTTTAACTTAGATCTTATTGATTTTAGCGTATGTTTATATACATACATATATATATATATATTCATCATATTTCCATACAGTGTCTAACCTAATAATAATATATTTTTCTTACTTTGTCTAACCAAAGAGAAATCTTTGGTTAGTTTTTACTTTGTTTATTTCTATTTTTTAATATTTTTAATTTTTTTGAGAATTATATCTATGTCATTTTATTTTCGTAATTATTATATTATTTTTTTCATAATTAATGTACTTTGTTTCCTTTATGTTGGATATAACTTTAGACTAATCAATTTTTTACTATATTGTGATTTTCAGGATGGAAAATAGGAGAAGCGGGAAGAATGGTGACTCGGCGTTATGGGTTTTTCCCCTTCGATCATTAAAGTTTTATTGTCTAAACGTTCGGGGGCATTTTTTTATGCCTTTCGGTTAGATGATAAACTTTCTTGAAAGAAAGAAATCCCGGGAGCAGCTATTGTACTACGTGAATGTAGACCCTGACAAAAAATAAAAGATAACCAAACACAAGCCGGAATCAACATGAAAATCACAAGACTCGACAAAATTTAAAACAAATCACGCGAGTGGAATTGAAAATAAAGAAGGAAAATATAATTTGGAAGAAACAATATAATTTATCAAAGAAGCATGTATTGATGAAGAACAAATCGATATAACATAATAGATATGAAAATGGATAACAATCAAATTTTATTTTTCGCGACATCGTCAAAAAAAGATGAAGATTGATAGAAAAGATGAAAAGAAGTATATGCATATTATATATCTGTGTAAAATCTAAAATTAGTGGTACAACTTAAGAGTAATATAATAAATGAGTGATTGAGCTTACTTTCAAAAGTGCAATATTCAATATTTTTTATCGATTATCTATTTAATAGATATGCCAATATTACATAATTTATTTGACAAATGATAATAATGAGTAATTTATTCGATAAATATAAAATCCTAACATAACTTTAAGTAATAAAAATAAAATTATGCAATTTATACAAAGGAGCAATGAGTAATTTTGAGGGGTTTTTAAAAAAATATACATTTCTTATACATCTTTTTTCTAAATATATATTTAAAATTAATTATAAAAATACGTTTTTTAAAGTTTTGCTTTGACAAATACGATCTGCAACTTTACACCTCAAAATGTAACTTTATTTCTATTTTTTAGAATGTTGATTTTGGGGTTTATTCAGTTGCATTTACTGCTCTCTTTTTTTGAGTTGGTTTTGGTTGCCTATGTTACAAACCAAATCAATTTTAATTGAATATCTAAGCAATCAGAATCAACAAAAATAAATTTATATTTCTTCGTGACATTATGTCAAGCAGTATATATCCACAAAAACACATAAATTAAATCAATCAATAAGCAACTTCATGATTGAATCAACCAAAAAGTAAACATATCAATAACAGACTATTGCAATTTTAGAAATAACTAAATCAACTAATTGCAAAATTTGGTAATGATGAAGGATGATGATGACGGTAAAGGATAATAAAGACACGGTGGAGGATGAAGAAGGAAAGAAAAGGTAGTAGATCGTGTTGTTGAAAAAAAAGATGAAGAAAGTGTGATAACGAAAGGAAAAAAGAGACACCCTATTTTGGAAAATAAATTGGTAAAAATATATTACTTTTTGTAAATTCTTTAAGTTTTAAAATATTTTATATATTAATATGAGTTTAAGAATCTGGAGATAGACTTCAAGAAAATTTCCTAAGGTAGTCATTGATTTGTGTGTGTTTAATTAAGCATCTGATTATTTCACTATCCTAATTTTAGAACTAAACAAAACCGTGATAGGTAAATAAATGTCAAGATTAAGTTTTTTACATCATTTTCTCATAATTTTAAGAAAAATATCCTGAGATTAATCTCAGGATCGTTATTCTCTTTTAATATTACTTAATTGTAAAGATTACTGATAAATGTAGGTCTGTGGTTCAGTGTGTAACACGGGTAAAACACTAGTTTTTATAATAATCAGTATAATAAATTCATCGTAAAAGTAATGGAATCTTATTTTCTGATGTATATGTGTCATATATTTATTTAATGAATTAACTTCACGTGTCAAAGTTTGATTTCGAAAATAAGAGCAACCCTCCTCATTTTAGTCCCTAAAATATATTAAAATAATGATTACCTAAAATATAGAGGATCAAAAAGTTATTTGACTCCAATAGTGTTACCTATATTAAAAATTGTGAGAGAAGAGTGAGGGAGGTGACATGGCAAATATAGGGGAGCAATTTTGGTTCCATTCATTTTCTCTCACCTAAAAATTTTAGATAAGGGAGAGAATGAGAGATGAGTTTTTGGTATAAAATTCCTAAAATTGTCCACTTAAACATATTATAGGTAATGGAGATGCTCCTTGGAGTTGCTCTGAGGCATAAACACTAACCCACTAGTACCTACCATATATATGCTAATAATATTTTTTCTTGTAAATACGTGACCATAATCTTAATGTAAATAGAATTCACATATATAATCAAAATTAAAAATAATAATAACATAATTAGCCACGTTATATTAAAAATACTTATTTTTACTATGTAATTCATGATTTATATAACTAACAAAATTATAAAAAGAAAATAACATAAAAAATATAAAAATCAGGAAAAGAATCACAAAAGTATCGTAAGTATAGACAAAATGCCCGACACACTGTAACGCCAGCCTTTCTCAGGGGCCGTTTAGATCATGAGATTTCAACCCGGTTAATAGGAATGAGAATGAGGTTCTAACACATTTTTGTATTGGAATCTCATTCTGATTCCTGTAAACCGGGTTGAAATCATCCAAACAGCACCTTAATCGTTGAGCTGGGTTTTTGTTTCTTAAGCGTTAAGCACAATATGAACCATTAAGAATTTAAAAATAATAAACAAATAATCTTAACGATTAGACAAGCTATCATTCAGTTAAGTTAAGCTCATTAAGCTATTAACAAATGACCTCTTAGTCTACAACAAAATTAGCAAAAATAACAAAACAATCGTGAACAAGTGGGATAAAAGGAGAAATAAAATATTCTCTTTAACGTGACATCGGCGAGAGAATCTTGAGAAAGTAAAATCAGAAACCATCTGTTTTTCACTTTTACTTAATTAATACCCTTGTGTACCTTAATTTATTTATTTTTCCGTGATGGTTTGTTTACATTAAATAGGTAAACTAAACTATCGTATAATACATCAAAGAATGAATTGTAAACTTTTATATTATAATCATGTATCTTTTATTATAAAGAATAAATTGAACATTATATATTTTCTTAGGTAAAGTTAAGTTATCCGACACGGTAGAAAATATTATGGAAACATTAGTGAGTACAAAATTTTCATAAAAAATAATATCGTATAATACATCTTCGCATTATATAAAACTAGGACAATAAGCCGCGCTTCACAACAATAATATAATAATATTTTTAAAAAATTATTAAATACAATGATACAACAACCTTTTAATATATCTTTTGACTATATTTAATATAAAATAACAAACATAAATTACTTAAATTTAAATATCAAAAAATACCTTTTATAATTAAATAGACTTAATAATGAAACGAACCTCTAAAACTAACTGATCCATAACATCCTTCGTTCTTCCCGGACAAAAGGCTACGTTCTAAAATCATAAAATTAATCAACTCTAAAACTAACTAATCCATAGCATCCTCCGTTCTTCCCGGACAAAAGACTGCGTTTTAAAATCATAAAATCAATCAAGCATTCTAAATTCATAAAACCAATCAAGCATTCTAAATAGTGGCAAAACTGTCATAATATGCAAAATAAAGTTTGAAACACAAGTGCTAGTGAAAGTAACAAACATGAATAATTCAAATTTAAATATCAAATAATACCTTTATAATTAAATAGTCTCAATAATAAAACGAACCTCTAAAACTAACGATCTACAACATCCTCCGTTCCTCTTGGGTAAAAGGCTACATTTGAAAATCATAAAATTAATTAAACATTCCAATATCATAAAATCAATCAAATAATAACATAAATTTAAAGGCTTAACAATACAAATAGTGACAAAACTATCGTAACATGCAAAATAAAGTTTGAAATACAAGCACTAATGAAAATTCTAGCTAACTATTTGCTCTCTTTTATTTCAAGCCAAACGATTTACACTTATGTGTATAAGATTATTTATTTTCTTTTTATACTATATTTTAAGACTTGAAATTTAAGAAAGTAGTAAGATAAGAACTTTAACTTGAAAAGAAAGTTTTAACGAATAATAATCTGATATAGAAATTTTAGGAAAATTATAACATGGTAATTTGAGTTAAGAAGAAAGTTAAAGAGAAAATGAGGTAATTACTTTTGACTTGAAAATAAAGTTTGAAAAATAATAATATAGTAGAGAAATTTTAAAAGAATTATAAGATGATAATTTGAGTTAAGTGGAAAGTTTATTGATATAGTAGAGAAATTTTTGAAGAATAATAAGATTGTAATTTGATAACGTTAAGATGAAAGTTTGTTGATATAGTAAAGAAATTTTAGAACAATATAATAAGAAGGTAATTTGTTTAAGAGGAAAGTTTAGGAAAATATAAGGTAATTGAAATTTTCTCTATTTATTAATTCAAAAAATTGAGAAAATTCGGAAAATAGAATGAGGCGATTTAAGAGGCGCCACATAAACGCCTACGTCTTCTCCTTTATATAAGTATATTGATTGATTGATTTAACTCATTTTTTGTATATTATATATTTTTTATATAAAAAATTTATTGTAAAAATATACATAAATTATATTATTGTAATAATTAATATTGTTGTGTAAACATTACAAAATTTTTGTATATGCAAATATTTTTCAATTCTTTGATTGAATTTATAAAAACATTTTTAAGATGATAGGATAAAAAAGATTTCTGCCATATATTAGATTCCTAAAGACAATAAAAAATGTGTTTTTACCCCCATTTTTAACGAGAACGAGACATTCATAAAATCTTCCTTTAGGCCCAGTATGGTATTTGATTAGATTAGCGAGATAAAAAGCTAATTGTTGAGTTTGAAAAACATAAAATTATTTTTGATCAGAGAAACCAAGCTCATATACTCTTAAAATAGTAAGCTGTTTTTTAATTTTTACCTAATGTAACTACATATTTTAATATTAAATTTCATAAAAAGAAATATCATTTTTTCATATTATAATAAAAATATGCTCTGATAGTATATTATTTGTAAAAGGCTAATTTACAAGGTCCACACAACATATAGGCTCCGCAATGCCTACAACAAATGCATGCAAGGTCCACAATATCTGCAAGGTCGGCACTACATGCAAGGTGCACAATGTCTCCAAAGTTCGTAAAGACTGCAAGGTTCACATTACCTGCAAGGTCAACATTGCATGCAAAGTCCACAATGTCTTCAAAGTTCGGAAAGTCTACAAGGTCCATATTACCTGCAAGGTCTATATTACATGCAATATCCATAATGCCTCCAAAGTTTGTAAAGCCTGCAAAGTCCACAGTGCTGCATGGTTTGCATTGCAAGCAAGGTCCACAAAGCCTAAAAGGTTAATATAGCCTGTAAAATCCATAAATGCACAAGCATTGGACATGACATATTGCACAATTATACATTGTCCAGAAAGAATACAAGGTCCACAAACCTTGCACGTTTTGGAAAGCATACAAGGTCCATAGTGTCTGCAAGGTCCACAAAGTCTGCAGTGTCCACGAAACCCACAATGGTTGGACATGACATGTTGTTCATAGACAGGTTTGGACATGTACGTGCAAGACAAAATCAACAAAGGATAAGGTACTAACACCCGCAAAAAAACTGGTAAAAGTACATGATCTGGACATCGGGACAAAACACAACTAACACAAGGTTGACATTAACCCCTGACCAAGATCCTGATTTTTAACACTCATCCCCCACGTGGACAAGGTGTCATGTGCCTTGCACATGACATGAGGCTATAAATACCCCATAGTCATTTCAATGCAAGGGGTTCACACATTTCTAACATTTTTACTACATTGAATTCACGGATAAGCTTTGCTCTACCTTCTTTTTACTTTCTTTCTCTCTTTAGAAATAAATTACAGTCACATACTTATATTATGACTCTCTCAAACCGGATACTTATTCTCACGCCGGAGGTGTTTACGCGGACATAACCCCCTGCGGGCATTTCCGTTTCAGGAAGCTTGGAGATGACAAGATCAAGAAGGTCGACAAGATCAACAAGATCAATAAGGTTGACAAGATCAACAAGTTCAACAGGATCAACAAACCCAGCAAGTTCAACATGCATGTATTCCAGCATAATACTAAGGAAGTAGAGCCCGACGGTAGAACGACTTATCATTTGGCGATAGAAGGTGGGCTTTCCCATGCTCTCCAAACCAGCATCCAACCTGCCCTTCTTATCAAGGTCAAACCCACTCATACATACTCTACAAGCTTATCTGTGAACGTACCTAACATGCGATCGCAACGCGTAGTTTTACTCAACAACAAGCCCATGTCCTCCAGGAGACTGGTGATCCTAGTCACCTCATCTATGTCTGTGTTCGTAATGCAGAAACGGATTCAACCCTCAATGCACAGCTCCCAGAGATTTGAGGGACTTGATCACTCAAAACCCCGAGGTTCAGGCTATCCGAACAGCTCAAACTCAAGAGAGAAGGCCATCAGTTTGCATAGATAGAAAACACTAACCGAAGCAAGTTCAACCCGTCATTGCCCCAGCAACTCCGGATGCACCCGTGACGCTAAACCTTCAGCCCTTGACACAACAAGTCTAACGGAGGAACTCACAATAAAAGGATGCATTAATTGCCTATCTCCAATCCATGGTACAATCGGCTTCCTGTCCTCTTCGGATCAATGCCAAGACAAAATCTCGTCACATAATTAAGTTTTATATCGTAAAATCTGCATGCCCTTACAACATTATCCTTGGAAGATCACATTGTCAAAAAATTGAGTTATAACATCTACCCCGAACATCAAAGTAAAGTTCCTAACTCCGCAAGGGATAGAAGTACCTAATACAAAACCCGAAGTTGCGGAGCGATGCTTTGGGGTTGTCTTCGCAATGGGGAAACCCCACAAAGCCAACATGATTACATTGATAAAAATCTCTGCATGCTTGCGGTAGTCATCCATGGTTTTATGCATCAGTCGAGCAATCTTTGCATCCCTGGACTCAACAACATCCCTCCTTTTCGACTCAATATCTGCTAACCCCCTAGCATGACTCTCCTGAACTGTAGGAAGCTCTGCAACAAACTTTGCATTCTCATCCTCAAGCTGTCTAAAAGAAGAAAGCTGAGCATCATGCTCGCCCTTTACATTTTGAAGGTCACTCTCCACTAATATTATTTTGGACTCACTATCATTAACAAGCTCCTCCGCCTTTTTAGCATGATTCTTATACTTAAAGAGCACATCTGTCGTCGCACAAACTATGTGAAAAAGGCCTGCACAAATAAATGAAAGCAAGTTATAATGAATTACATGATGTGTGCTATGCATGCAATGTAAACAGTGTATGACCTGTATAATACAATGTATGAGATATCCAGAGTTTACAAATAGTTAAGTCAAACCTCTGCATTACGAGTTCGAAATGTAATAATGAACTCTACATCCTCCATGCTCGTATAATGCTCAATATCTACGAGAATCATAAAGGCATTCAATGTAACCTACGTCTTACGGCCCTTCCTGTGTCCAACCATCACGAGTCCTAATATGCAAAGCAAACTATCCAAGTTCCTCCTACGGCTCTGTCAGCATCACATTAGGTAGCCCCAGACAACGAATAATAGACCTCACCCCTGGAGCAATTTCAAAACCATCTACAACAAGGCCATCATAATCAGATCCAGCACCTGATCCCTTAATTGTCTCCAATTGGACGTGAGACCCTAACTTCGGAGCGTGCAAGGCCCAAAGGTACAAACTCCACCTCTACATGTTCCTCGAACATAAAATCTTCGGGAATAACTAAATAATCGAAACGGCCCTGAACCATATTAGACCCCTTCTTGGCGGCTCTCTTCACCCTTTAAGAAGAACTAGACTCAACAGTCCTCTTCCTGCTCATAATCTCACCAGACTTAGCATCATCATAAATTGACTGGCCCACGAAACAAACTGTCAATATCCATTATCATTGGGTATCACCTTGCGAAGCACTATAACAACAAAGAAAAAAAACTGTCTATTAACTATGAGTAACACAAGTAACTAGACAGAGGGGGGTGAATGGATAGTTTTAAAAAACTTGATATGAGTTTTCTGAAATCTGTCAGCTGTTTCTGTGTGTGCTGTGTATGCATGCAGAAATGCAAAGGCAAGAACACACAGAGATACTTCAATTCACTTTATACAAATAAACGAATACTACAGCTACCAGAATGATGGTTCTGGCTTCGAAAACAAAGAAGCTGAATGTTCTTTGTTTTTCTTACAAAGAAAGAAAAGACAGATCTGATTTTCTATATTGTCACTCACTCTCTCTTGGCTAATGAGAATGTGCATGATATATATTACCTA
>PHNY01003582.1:62244-72929 GCA_003724115.2 Anethum foeniculum
CAAATCTGGTCAGACCTTTCCATGGTGATACTTTTAACAACACTGGCTCTCCCACTTCGAAATCCATATCTTTTCTTGCTTGATCCGCTTATTTACGTTGACGATTTTGAGCAGCTACTAATCGTTTTCGAATGAGTTCAAACGATGCATTAAGACCAATTTGGTTCTCAATTGGGAGAAATGTCACTTCATGGTGCAACAAGGAATAATTCTCAGGCATAAGGTTTCTAGCAAGGGATTGGAAGTGGACAAAGCCAAGGTGGAGACTATAGAGAATCTTCCTCCACCTATCTCGGTTAAGGGAATTCGTAGTTTCTTGGGTCATGCGGGTTTCTATCGGCGTTTCATTAAGGATTTCTCCAAAATTTCTAATCCTTTGTGCAATCTGATGGAGAAAGATGTTCCCTTCAAGTTTGATGAAGAATGTCTAAATGCTTTTGAGACATTGAATAAGAAGTTGATTACAGCACCCATTATTACTGCACCTGATTGGAGCGAGCCTTTTGAGATGATGTGTGATGCTAGTGATTTTGCAGTTGGAGCTGTTCTCGGTCAGAGAAAGAACAATGTTTTTCATGTGGTTTACTATTCTAGTAAAACTCTTAATGAAGCTCAGCTGAATTACACTACTACAGAGAAGGAACTTTTAGCAGTGGTCTTTGGGTTTAAGAAATTCAGGTCTTATTTGCTTGGAACAAAGGTGACGGTTTACACGGATCATACAGCAATCAAATATCTGGTTTCGAAGAAAGATTCTAAGCCTCGCTTGATTCGATGGATTCTTTTACTTCAGGAATTTGAGCTGGAAATCAAGGAAAGGAAAGGAACAGAAAATCAAGTAGCAGATCATCTATCATGTTTGGAAGATCAAGGCAAGGCTTCACTTGACACCACATTGATCAATTAATCTTTTCCGGATGAGCAGCTCTTTGCAGTGAGAGAGGGTGAACCATGGTTTGCAGATATTGTGAACTATCTCGTTAGTAATGTCATTCCCCCAGATCTTACTTTTGCTCAAAGGAAGAAGTTCCTTCATGAAGTGAAGTGGTATAGATGGGATGAGCCTTTCTTATTCAGGCAAGGGGCAGATCAGATTATTCGGAGGTGTATTCCGTACAGTGAGACTGAGGGTATTTTGCAAGTGTGTCATTCTACAGTTTATGTTGGTCACTATGGTAGAGAGAAGACAGATGCTCGTATTTTTCAAGCAGGATTCTTTTGGCCTACATTGTTCAAGGATGCTCATCAGTTTGTTTTGAGATGTTATCGTTGTCAACGTGTTGGCAATATCTCGAGGAGAGATGAGATGCCTCTCAACGTGCTTCTTGAGGTTGAGATCTTTGATGTTTGGGGTATTGATTTCATGGGACCATTTATCTCTTCGTGGAACAATCAGTACATTCTTCTTGCAGTGGATTACGTTTCTAAATAGGTTGAAGTTAAGGCTATGCCAACTAACTATTCCGTTATGGTGATTAACTTTCTTCACACGCTTTGGTACTCCACGAGTAATTATCAGTGACGAAAGGTCGCATTTCTGCAATCACAAGTTTTCTACTGTGATTGAGAAGTATGGTGTGAATCATCGTGTTGCTACTACTTATCATCCTCAAACTAATGGTCAGGAAGAAGTTTCTAATCGCGAGATAAAACGGATCCTGGAAAAGGTAGTGAGTCCCACTCGTAAGGATTGGTCACTAAAGTTGGATGAGGCTGTTTGGGCGTATAGAACAGCTTACAAGACACCTTTGAGAATGTCTCCGTATCAGCTTGTGTATGGTAAGGCATGTCATTTGCCAGTTGAGCTTGAACATAAGGCATATTGGGCAGTGAAGAAGTTAAATTTTGATATGACAACTGCACGTGATAGATGGTTGCTCCAACTCAATGAACTTGATGAGTTTCGACTACAGTCTTACGAGAACAACAAGTTATACAAGGAGAAAGTCAAGAGATGGCATGATCGTCGGTTGTTGCCTAAAGCATTTGAACCTGGTCATCAGGTTTTACTATTCAACTCTCGTCTTCGACTTTTTCCAGGAAAACTCTAGTCAAGGTGGTCAGGACCATTCACGGTCAAAACTCTGTTTCCACATGGAGCAGTGGAAATTTTTGATAAGTCACTGGATGAAGCATTTAAGGTGAATGGCCAAAGGTTGAAGATTTATTATGGAGGTGCGATCGACCTTCGGTCGGTTAGCATCATCATTTCAGTCGATTAACTCTTGGATTTCACGTCAAGCTATTGACGTTAAACAAGCGCTTCGTGGGAGGCAACCCACGCATATTCAGCGTGTTGTTGTATTAAGAAATGTAGAAAAACCAAAAAATCAGAAAATCAAAAATTATGGACAGAAGCAGGCGCGCCCGCTATATACTCCACAATTCTCAGGCGCGCCCGCCCTACTCTAGCGCGGCCGCGCTACGGTCTGTTCAGGAAAAAAAATAGCTCATAATTGAAGTCTAGTTCAAATGGGTTTCTAATTCTACACGAAATTGGCATATCGCTATTATCTAAAAAAAATTAATTAAAATGAGTTAGATTTCCGTGCCCGTTAGCACGTAATAGAAAAATCTATAATTTAAACTAGGGGTGTACATCTGAACCGTTCAACCGCATTAACCGCTCGCAATGGAACCACGTTTTGCGGATAATCGCGAAACGCGGGTTGGTTGTGAATGAAAATTTTAGTAATCGCTTATTTACGGTTTGGATGCGGTTTATATTTTAGAAAATCGTAAAATCACAACCACAACCGCAAACCGCCAAATATATATTTATAGTAAAAAATATTTATACTCCCTCCGTCCCACAATACTAGTCTCTTTTGAGAGAGATTTTTTTCCCATAATATATGTCCACTTTTAAGTTCCAATGCAAATTTATTGACATTTTTCCAAAATTACCCTTCTTGAAAATTGTATAACAATTAATGAAATAGAGTCTGCATTCATGCATTTATGATGAGTATAAGTGGAAATATATCATTAAATTAATACTTTCTTAATAAGCGTAAAAAACTGAAAAGAGACTAGTATTGTGTGACGGAGGGAGTAGTATATAAACTAATAAGTAAATACATTTATTTTGTTAAATATTATATTATATAATATTATAATTATATCCTTATAATATAATATGCATAAGAGAGATCTTATCCAAATATTTGGTACTGTACTACCAATGTAATAAGGACCGTTAGATCTTAAATTAAATAGATGATAGCCGTTGGATCTGAAATAACGAAATATTATATTTTAATAATCTAAACCAAAACTAAGTAGGTCTTCTAAATTGAATAGATTAGTTAAGTAGGTATCCTAAATTGAATAGTCTTCTTAATACAAAATTCGTAACTGTGTGTTCTCTTCGGTTTCTAAATTTTTTTACGTAAATAATACTTTTTAAATCATCACTAAATTAAAGTATATTTCGTGAGTTTCATATGGTTTGTAAAATACTCAAAATCTGATTTCTAAAACTCAAAGATAAAGTTAAAATAAATTAAATGACACATGATTCTTTTATATAATTCGTGTTCTTACGATTTTACAAAAAATATTGCAATGTTCTGAATTTTTCAATATATTTTTATAGTTATCAAAAAAATATACGAATAAAGGATACCGTACAACCCGTGCATTGCACGGGCAATAAGCTAGTATTAATAAATTAACACTACTTGTGTAGTTGTGTTATGACTTAAACCTTATCCTTTACTTCAAGTTTCAAAGTTCAAGTCTAATTAGTCAATTACCTACCATCTCAAGTCTTAAACTCTCGTTGCGCTTCGTTACATTATTTTTCATTAGTAATGTTAGGAACATGAGGATAGTGAAACACCTGAGTTTGAAGAGTCCTACAATTTATATTAATTTTTACTAATTAGTTGGACACTTTGTATTTTTTTATTTTTGAATGTTGACTTATCAAGAAACTGAGACTTAAATTTATTAATATTTCAATTTTTTTTTATGATTCTTAATATTTTATATTAAGTAGTTGAACCGAAAACCCAAACCGCAATAATCACAAATTCGCAACCGCAATTAATACGGTTAATCACAACCACAAGCAAATACGGTTGCGAATAAATTTTTTTTGAAATCGTTTTAGACAATTTGGTTCGACTTTTGCCCCAAAACCGATCCCATCCGATCGGCCTGTACCCGTAATTTAAACCAAACAGGTTGAGACGAGGAGTAAAGTGATATTTGGTCCGTAATTTGGTGACCGACCGATGTTTTAACCCAACTTAAACCCAGAAAAACCAAATTGAACTACAAGGTTGCGGAGCTTCCAATAACTAAGGTTTCTTTCCTATTTCAATTCTTTGTTATAGTTCTACACTTGTTAAATTTCTTGTATGCTAATTTAGTTCATAAGTTTACATATCTTTTGGGGGAGATTTAATATGTTCTGTAGACCTGAGGGACATGGAAATTAGTGTGAAATGTGGATGTAAGAAGATAGTGAAATGTTTGTGATAATGTGGTATGTAATGAAAGATAAGGATAATGTAAGGTTTTATAGTTGTGTAATAAAGATAGTGAAATGTTGGTGGTTTTATTTGTTTAACAATCCTAATTCAACTGGTAAAAATACTCGAATTTACGCACCTGCTTAGACATTCCAGTGATTAGTTTAAGCACTATTAGGCCATGATACTGATTATTCAGTTGTTTTGAATACTGCTTTCACGCATAAACCTCGAGATTGTTATTCTTGATTTTGAGTTTTGACCCCTTTTTTGGTCGTTATTGTGTAGAAAATTGGATGGCGGTTATACCTTGTGGAAGTGCATGGGTGGCTCGGTGTGGAGCTCAACCTCAAATAGTACTAAAAGGTTCTTGCACAAAGAAGTTATCAACGCATTCCCTTCGGTGAGCAATAATTTTAGTCATGTTGATTAATTTAGTTTCTGTCCCCTGTATTGTTTAATCTTCCTTGTGTTTCTATGGGTCTGGGTAAGGTTTTGTTGGCGCGATGATAGGTCGCAGGTTTCTAATTTTTATTGTGGTATTTGAGGATTTTTAGTTTTTGTTTAGTGATATTTCCTTGTTTGCAAAATAAAAAAGGTTGCTTTGACAAACTTTATTATACTGTCCCATGTTGTGCAGTTTCTCCAAGACAAGAGATTTGACGTCATGTAGTTCGAGCATTTTCTCTCAAGATTTGCTGCTTACACTATTTAACACTGGACCTTCTAAGTGTCCATCTCCCCATAAGGGAACAAGTTTCATTGTTAGAGCTAAAACTGTAAGTTATGTATGTTAAATTTTCATTTGCAGTCCCGGTCTTGTGTTATAAACACAACAATTCTATAGTCATTACTGAACTGTGCTATTTTTATCATGTTGATCCTTAGCTCTGTCAATTTAAATGTACAGGACTACTATGATGTCATCGGCGTGTCAAGAAACTCCAGCAAATCAGAAATTAAGAGTGGTTAGTATACTATTGTTTAGTTGTCTAATTTGTTGTCTTCACTTTAGTGGTTACTTCATGTGGACATTACAATTTGATCTGCAAACACTAAATGTTAAAATTACTTGACTACTTGTCAATATGGGTATTGTTGATAGGATTTTTCCTGCTTTGCGAGCAAGAAAAATTCTCTAGTCTGTATAATCTATACTTGAAATCTGTCATTCGACTACGAAAGTTGTTTAAGTGGGCCTCTTATATATAGAAACAAGAGTTTGCTGAGCTGGAATGTAGATTCTCAGTATTCCTGTTATTTTCTAGCAAAGAAAAAAAAACAGTGTTCCTGTTATTTTATAAAGCTATCAACTTGGCCATACTACTGCTACAATTTAAGTACTTACTAAGACAGAAATTATTAGGTGATGAAGCATAGGTGCCTCTTCTGTTTCCTGTATGAGACATTGTTCTAACCCTGCATACTTATGGCCGGTAAGATTTAACCTCAGATCTTGCAAATATATGGATGGATAAACTGCCTTCTGGCTACCAGAGTACCATGAGGACAACCTATTTGTCATATCTACTTATGTAAGGATATACTTGTACGTAGAGCTACATATCTCATAAAGCTGTTTCAGTATTATGTGATAGCAGATACTTTACTTAGTATTATCTTCCATTTTTAAGAAAATGTGTGGGATTTCATCTAAATATATGGAGTTGTGATCTCTGGGGTTATTACTCGGTAAATGGTTCTTTGTTTCAGTTATTCTAGGATATAATAGGGTTCTCGACTTCTCTAAATGTGCAACAAGTGTTGGATAACCTATAATGTGTTTATGTATATGTTGATTAAGATACTTTTGTTTTGCTAAATTGATTAAGATACATTATTGTTGCTATACTAATGTTTGACTATATCTTTTTTCAGCTGGCACTACTTGGTGCTTTGGATAGTTGATTTAAGATGTTTTATAAGCTTATTCTATTTAACTTTGCTCTTCAGTTGTGGCCGACGTACAATGTCATACACTGGAACACTACACTTACTATGTGTCAAATGGTTTAACTGAAATGTGGACTCTTATACAAACCAAAAGACCACTAATGAGATTAACTTAAGATGCAATATAAATAAAAGTCAAGAACAAAGAAAAGTAGTGATGTGCTAAAAAAGAGGAGGAAAACAAGATGCCAAATTTGCAGAGTTCTATATGAATTATATTTACTTTGACTTTTAATGTTAAATCTTGCTGCGAATATTATCTAATATACTTGTTCAATACTAAAAAATAAAAAGTCTTCGTACTTGTGTCTACAAACTGGAGACGATTTCTATAGTCCCAGTCTTTGAGTTTTTGGGATCCTACATTGGATATGTATCAGATCCCACACTCCATAACCGGGTCCGGGTAACATAAAGCTTATATTTTGATGGAATTTGTTTTTGATTGTTATCCCTGCCATTATACTCAGATTTAGTCTTGGACTATTGCTGCTGCTGCTCTGTTTATTTGGGATGGAACTTCGAAAGAATGACGTTGTACTAGGTTGGGTTATCATAGAAAAAATCTGTAAAGATTCATGTCAATTTGGTAGTTAGTCCATAAAAGTTACTGGAGTGTGCAAAATCACTAGTCACATAAACTACCACATATACAGATACTACACTTTTGCAACCACATGGTACAGAATTATTTATCTATATTTATATAGAATTATGCAATAAAAGAGTGGAGTCTTACTTCCACTGAGATTATTAAAATTACATAGGACCATACAAATGTTGTAAATATATATCCAATTCTAGCAACTATATATATATATATATATATATATATATATATATGTATATATATATATGTTCATATATTTCGAGCCCTTCCTTCCTCGGTACATAAATTTATTTATAGTTTGGTTCTGCTTACAGTCTATTTGTCCACTTGTGCGAGTGAGGCAAGTGTTGATGCGTGCTGTCTATCTGTCCTCTCGCATGACTGAGGAAAAGTGACAAATATGTATGGGAAGAAGTTTGATGCTTGCTTTCTGTCTGTCCACTCGCGCGAGTGACGAGAAGTGTTAAATATAATATATAATCTTATCAAAGTCTCCCTGCACTAAGGTTTTCAGGAAGCTGGTCACTTAATTCGTACTAATGAGGGTCAGTGTTGAATATAATATGATCCAATTAAGGCCTCGTTGAACACCATGAGGTTTTTGGATTGCTGGTTACTTAACACATATGGTTTGCATGAAAGGCTTATTCTGCAGATCCCAATTATGAGCACAATCCTAAGAAAGAGCATTTTAATTAATGGATGATAACTTACATCTCTTCATTGTCTCAATATGATTCTGATGCAATTGTTCTTTATTTCTCTTATTTTTCTCTGTTTTCTTCAAATGATTGAATTTATAGTTTTTGAAAGCAATCTAATTTTTATTGGAATTTATCGGAAGGCTGTTATATCGTATATTAGATTTGGTTATGATGACACTTTAACCTATAGAGGGTTATGAGTCCATGTAGCTTAGGTGCACTTATAATCGAAATGAAAAGTAATTACTATAATGTTTATTAAGTTACTTTTCCCTGTGTGACATTGTACGCAGATATATGTTCTTGCATATCTGTGTAGCGGTTTTGTACTTGCATAAGGTATTCATAGCACATTTTACTTGCTTATGGTATTCATGGTAATTTCAGCATGTGAAATGATTTTATGTAAGATATGGTCGGTTATCTAGAGCTTCCTGTTGTGATGTAAAATCTTTATTCCAGATTATGTATCTTGTATATAATATATTGAGTTGACTAGTTGTCTCGTCAGTTCTCAATTGATTATGTGTTTTTCTGTTTTATATGCACCGACTGAGAAATATTTTGGACTTGTTATCATCGAGTTGACTAACTGTTTTGTTTTTTTAGCATACCGGAAGCTTGCTAGGAGTTACCACCCTGATGTCAACAAGTATGTATAGTGCTTTTTATACTTTCTTTGTATAATTTTCTGGAGAAGCTAACCCTTTTCCGTTGCTTTTGATTTTCATTGTGACTTTAATAAAACCATGAACTTGATATGTTATTTATCATCTTTTTTGAACTGCTACTTTAACCTGCAGAGGGGCTGGTGCTGAAGCGAAATTCAAGGAAATAAGCAATGCCTATGAGGTGAACTTCACATTTCCTGTTCTTAAGCCATCGTCAGAAATCATGTAGCTGCTCTGATTCTGTGAATTGTCTGGAGTTTAAGTTCTGATAATCTTTTACTGCAGGTTCTATCAGACGATGAGAAGCGCTCTATATATGATAGGTATGGGGAGGCTGGACTTAAAGGTTCTGGGATGGAAAGTGGGGTGAGTACTTTCTAAATTCAATGTAATCAACTTCAGTAGCTTTTAAAATTGAGCAGTTCTAATGGATGAATATGTGCTTAAATAATTTGAGTAATTCTTTATACAGGATTTCGGCAATCCCTTTGACATCTTTGAGTCATTATTTGATGGAATGGGTGGGATGGGTGGTATGGGAGGAAGAGGCTTTCAAAGTAGGGCAACTGAAGGGGAGGACCAGATTTACAATCTTGTATTAAACTTTAATGAAGCTGTTTTTGGGATTGAAAAAGAAATTGAAATAACTCGACTTGAGAAGTGTGGCACATGTAATGGTTCAGGTTCAAAGCCAGGGAGTAAGCCATCAAGATGTAGAGCTTGTGGGGGGCAAGGACAAGTTGTCCAATCTGCTAGAACCCCACTGGGTGTCTTCCAGCAGGTGATGACTTGCTCTTCTTGTGGTGGGACTGGGGAAACTTGTAGTCCTTGCAACACATGTAGCGGAGATGGGCGAGTAACGAAGTCAAAAAGAATTAACCTGAAAGTCCCTGCTGGTGTAGATGGTGGCAGTCGACTGAGAGTCAGATCCGAAGGTAATGCAGGAAAGAAAGGTGGATCTCGCGGAGACCTCTTCGTGCTCATTGATGTAATTCCAGATCCAGTATTAATACGCGATGAAACGAATATACTTTACACTAGCAAAATTACCTACATTGATGCTATATTAGGAACCACAATTAAGGTTCCCACAGTTGATGGAATGGTAGATCTGAAAGTTCCGAAAGGTACTCAACCAGGGACGACATTGGTGATGGCCAAAAAAGGTGTACCTTTATTGAACAAAAAGAACAAGAGGGGTGATCAATTGGTGAGAGTGCAAGTGGAGATACCAAAACGCTTGAGTGGGGAAGAGAGGAAACTAATTGAAGAACTTTCCAACCTTCAGAACGCAAAAGCTCTTAATAACAGCACTTCGATGTATAATCACGGGTTATCCTTTTGATTCATTCTACATTGTTTATCTTCTTGTTGCTAGCAACACGACTTAATTGCTGAAAAACGTTGCACCAGTATATTACTGCAACACACTCGTTCCCGATGCATTCGGGCCTGGGAATTTTTGGATAGATTAGTAGATTGTACAATGTACTATACTTGACAATTTACCATGAAATAGGAAGAGAGGAACAGACTGGCTTTCGATACTAATTTTTTTTCTTTTTGTTCTTTTATCATACAAGTCAAAAGTTCCAATGTTACCTTACTTGTCAGCTTCTCACTTCTGTACTCTTTTTTTTTTTTTTTTTAAAAGAACTCACCCCTGTACTTTACACGGATCAATTGAAACAGGTAAAGTATGAATCACAAATTAGGTCTGCTCATCATTTTAGTCATTGAGTAATGACTAAATTTCTGTTCATTTTTTCTTTATTCCTCTTCGCAAGTCTTCTATACTTTTTTCATTACTTTTTCAACTTCTCTTTTGATAAAAGACAATCATAGCACGAATCATATAATTATATTGAAACAAAGTCTGAATTGGGTTACTTGAGTATCTACTATTGATTACTCTGTGTTTTTTAATTTGCCGCTTGACTTTTCTGCACATATTTTAAAGTACATTCATCATATAGTTGAAAATTGTTATTTTTAAAATTTTCTTTTCGTAAACTAAAGTTTAGAAAGAAAATTTTAAAAATAATTAATTTCACTATCAAAAAGTTAAAAAAGTGTGCAGAAAAGTTAAACGTCAAATATTTAAAAGTAATAGAAGAAGTATTATGGGAAAATAAATTGAAACATCCTGAACTATTGGTGTTTTATTGTTCAAGTCCCTGAACAAAAGATTCCAACATTAACGTCACTTTTCTTTTGAATTTTTTTGGTTTAAGTCCTTCCGTTAAAAAGATTCTAACGGCGTTAG
>PHNY01003585.1:18296-33736 GCA_003724115.2 Anethum foeniculum
TTGTCCCCCTTCTAGTCCTGGAACCTCTACCAAGACATAATATAACCTCGATTAGTTATTTGGTCAAGGTCCATTTGCTCTAAGTAGACTCACTCTACCGACTTTCACTCTTTCGGGTTTACTTAACTTACGACATTTCACACCCTTTCACTATCCATTTATAATCTCGTTCTACACACCAATATGTTATTTTGATAATCCTCAATGACTTTTATGTTTTGATCGACTCCAAATAATTCCCTTAACTTAGCCAAAACGAGCAGTCAAAATAGTACCTCCATAGTTGACTTTACATTGAATCACTATTACGCAACTTGCACTCTAACATTTTTAATAAATTGAAAATTTAATATTTAAATTCGAAACCACCTCAAGGAGTTTCTTGGGTATTTTTAATATTTATCATAAAAGTTTCGATTTGAAGACATGAATTTAAATAGGTGAAAAACATTTTAAAAATTCGGTGAACTACGGAGTTTTACTATTTGCGTAGGTTTGACTAAAACGCTCATAACTCATTAACCGTTAACTCAATCGACACACCGTCTTAGCGTGCACGATCTAGAGAACCTGTACGTTGTGACTAAGCAAGAAATTGGTTCTGGTTATAAGACTCATTTTTTCGTTTTAACATAACAGACCGTGGCTATACAGTAGTTATGCATTGCATAGCGTCATCGCGCAACTTGAGTTCCAACATTTTTATAAAATTGGAAATTTCATATCTTAAGCTTAAATTTTTCGGAGGTCTTCTTTACTGTATAATGAATCTACTGACCAAGTTTCATAATTTTTAAGCATTTTTAAGGGGATCGTTTATACCATCAAATTGAATCCAATCAGCATTTTGGTTCACTTACGCGACTTTCACTAAAATGGACTTTTCTCTTAAACCGTAAATCGTCTCGACACGATCTTTATGTGGTTACAAACTAAAAAACATTATCTTTACTTTCATAGGCATTGGTATTCAAAAATATAAGTTTTTTAGTTCATAATTCAGTTCTAAAACAGTCCTAAAATCAAACGGACATTATAACTGCTCTATGCGTGACGATTCCCGATTTTAACATTGTTAAATCCATTAATCATCAACCAAATCAATAAATCCACCTATTTATAACAACATCAGTATATAAAATTTAAGATTTATCCATACACAATCGACTACAACAATCCATTATCAAGATTTCACATTCCAAACTCCATTCTTCAAGAATCATATCATACTTGAACATATCTTGTATCTATGCTTAAAACTCAAAGAATTACAAAAGGGTGGAGAGTGTTTATACCTTTATTGGAACCTTACAACACCTAGGAGGAGCGTAGTAACCTTGGAGAAGCTTGATCTATCCTCAACAAGCCTTAAATTAACAAGAAAACATTAAGAACCCAACTTAGTTTCTAACCATCAACTACATACCCAACTTTGGACCAAGATTTAGCTATGAAATCTTTAATGAATGGCCATGAAACTTTGTACGTATCTGTTATATGTTATGAGGAAGCTATGGTCCAAATTTTGTGATTTATGAAGCTCTAGAACTCAAGTTATGGATTTTTCTTTCCCCCTTGCCCTGAAAATCTGAATTGCTGGAAATGAAGGAGTGTGGGAGCTTTCTTGACTTGGTTACTTGTAAAGCCTTTGTTATTATTGTGTATATGTATAGATATAATGTATATAACTGCACTTTACAATTATTTAAAGCCTAGACATAGGTCTTAATCCATAATTTGTGGTACCTTTAGTATTTACACCCTTAAAACATGGAACCTTGTTTGTACTTCTAGTTTAGTCTCTAGTTGGCTTCCAATAGGTCTAGTTAAGTTCTAATTCACTTGGTTGCATGAATTTGTATGGCTTGCATGATCACTTTACTTGTTTATTTTCCAACTTATGCCCTTCGTCCAATTTCTAACGTACGTTCGATAATTTTTCCGAAAGCGTTTCGTGGTGCAACTTCTTTTCGTAAATCATTATTATTGTAGTACTTGAATTCTTTTATAATTGTGGAGTCCTAATTCTCATAATTTTCTTGGTTGTAGAATAATTCTCGTATCCCTTGATTTCTCGTAAAAGATGACTATTTCAAATAATAGAATTTTTTCAAAAACTAACGACTTTTACATACACTTATTTTCAGTATAAAGACGCACCATGATCTCGGAATCTTGATTTTCATACTTGTATATAGTGTGGTTGCAAAAGCTCTAGTCAAGCCGCAAAATTATTATCCATCAAAGTCTTTTACCGATGTCAAAAATTCGGGTTATTACAAAATCCCTAGAGGATAACTCAACTAAAAATGAAGAAAAAGTAAAGTACTGAAAGCAGGAAATAATATTAATTACATTCTGGATTAGATATTACAATTCCAGATTTCTTTGAATGGAAATGCAAAAACAAGAAGTGTTCCTCTAGCCTGAACATATAATCTATGTCTTCTTTGTTCTTGGTTTCCTCTATATTTTGTCTTGAGTGGGGCTTTCTTTGTCTTTGATGATCTGGATTGATTAGAAGATTTGTCTTTCTTTTCTCGTGCATGTATTTGCTCTAATTCTGAGATTCTGAGTTTAACCAGGTCTCCTGCTTCATACTCCAATGAGTTAACATGTTCAAGATCCTCAAGTTGCCTTAGTAACATCCTGAGATAGACTAGATTCTCCAATTTCTTCACATCATCAAATAACATAGATGTTTTCTTTGATAGAACAAAGAAGGTTATCCTTTTTGGATAGTCTTGCACTCTCTTTGTGTTGTTGACTTTTTCAAACTCTAGTCTGAACATCAGTTTGTCACCTATTAGCTGAAGGGCAAGCTATCATCCTTGTTGGTAGAGAACTTGACTCTTCTTAGGACTTCCAGAATAGCACTAGAAGAACTTTGATCAAATAAAGAGATTGGTATCTTAGAAGTTACCTTAGTGGTAGGATTGTAGATTATATACATCCTTTCTCCATCCTCAACACATGTACAAGGTTCAGAGTCTTTAAGTAGCTGTACTTCTGGAACCAACTTCCCTTCTGGATCAGTCACCCATACTGGATAATCATAAGCTCGAGTGGTCTTCCACATTGTCTTCTTATCGATTGTCATCTGAGGATTCAATCTGAAAGCATATAGATCTTTAGCAGCTATCAGGTCTTCCTCAGTTCTTCTCTCTCCCTTGTGTCTGAGATGGCTTTCAATGTATGTCAGCCAAGAGTATCTTGTACCTTCTAGATGTTGTTCCGAGAGTGTCATATTCTGTAGTCTCTCACTATGGTAGTACTTGATGACTCTAGGCACTTTGTAAGCCTCAGGGGAGTATTTCTTGATGTATGTAACTATGAGTTCCCTTAATAGCTCATTGATTCTATGTCCGCCAGAGATGACTTTTCTTTTGAGGACGAATAGTTCGACGATGCTCATAAATATTAAACATCTTGGTTTACAGCCTCTTTGATCCAATATCTTTGAAATTCACGTACATTATCCAACCAGTCTTGAGGGCAGCAGCAGAGACGCTTGTGATCCTCTCGTACAGTTGGCGATAAAACTCATGGATATCTGGATAAAGACTTCGGTATTCCTTGATGGCGTCCATTACTATTCTGTCATCATTATTTCTATCTCGGTTTAATTCAGTTCCTCCAAAACTTCTTCTGGCTGAATCCCACTATGGGCCTACTTGCCTGCTAATGTCAATCTCTCTGGCTTCTCTTCCTTTCCTTTCCTTGGCCCTTCTTAACCTCAACCTCTGTCTGGCAATATGATCTTGAGCTTCTAAGAAGTTGTTGTTAATGATCTCATTGATCCGGGAAAATAGACAATCATTAGAGAATGCATCCTCATCAGCAAACTCTTCTTCTTCATCAATCTTTTCATCAAAAGGATTTTCATAACTGGGATCTCCCACTATCTCCCCTTCTTCAACCTCTTCATTTATAGCCTGGGGTAGATTCTGAGTCTGAGCTCTAACATTCACTCTTGATCCTCTAGCTTCTTCAGCAAACACTACCTTCTTCCTTACCTTCTCCATTTCCATGACTGGAACAGCTTTCTCCCTTATATCCTCTTCTACCATAGGAAAATCTACAAACACTTCGGTTGATATGATAGGAGTCCTCTCTTCAGTCACTACCTTCATAGTTGTAGTACAACTTCAGCTTCCTTTGGACTTTCAGAAACAATAACAGCAACATCAGGGGCCCTATTTACTACTCCAGATGTCTCCACCATCTTGGGCTTCCCTCTTGCCTTTTCTTCCTCCCTTTTCTCCCCCTCAGTTGTGTTATCCTCCTCAGTTTGAGTTTGAGGTGATTTAGCAGAGATCCGACCCTCGATAATAGTAATCTGACAGCAATGACGGCAGTATTAGTGTTATTGTGATTCAACACATCATTCATGATAATCCTGTTGTTGGCCAGTTCCTGATCTACTATGTGTAGCTTTGAGTTTAGATTTTCAATAGAAGCATCCCGGACACTTAATTCTTCCAGTATGTTCTTTCCTTGGCCGCAATGACTTCATAAAATTCTATATCTCGTTGAGCTAATAGTTTTAGAAATATGTCATCCCTAGCATTCAGAATTACTTCTAAATCTGAAGTTTTAACATATTTTGACATGTTTATCTGAGGTGTGTTTAGTATGGTGGGTGTCTCACTTGAAGGCTTTTATAGTGTTTCACGCATCACTCTTTCACTCAGTTCAGGGATTGGGGTGTCACTCAACCTCACGGTTTGTGTTTCAGTCCTCTCAAAGCTCCTTGTGTCAGAAGTACCTGCAAGAGAAATCACTGGAGTCGTCCTTAAGGAGGTCAGCAGTGGTGCAATGGGAGTTCACAATTCACCTTCCTTGTTCAAGACAAGTTCATTGTCATCCTTGGATGACTCTTTTAGAGATGGAATCTCTGTGAGAGTACTGAAGCCGTCATATTTGCATCCAGGTTTATTAGTCCTGGGGAGGTAGGTGCTGAACTTTCAGTAGCTGCGTTAACAGCACCTTCTCCTAAAACCTGTGAAGGCAATTTGTCCATTAAAGGAGAAATATCAGAAGATTTTAACCCTAATGTGGTTGAACCTTCTACTTCCATCAATTCTATTTAAGTGTGTGCAACCTCACTAAGTGCAATAGATTCTTTATGTGGGTGTGGTGGTGACACTCTTTCAGATGCCATGGCCGACTAGCGAATTTCAATAGATTCACCTTGTTGAGAAGATGAATCTAGGGAATGTTTTGATGCCATTTCAGCAAATACATCGTTTTGAGAAGATGTATGGTGGTCTATAGTTGCCTCTAATTGGGTTCTGCTTTTTTTCAAGGGAGGCAGAGCTACGGGATCACTCAAAACACCTTCCTTATTTGCTGCTCTATCGGCAGTTTCTCCCTCAACTCCCTCATATGACATTGGTTCCTTTCTTTTCAGTGGTTTGTTTAAAGGGATTTCTGTTTGTGTATTTGGCTCATGTTGTTGGTCATGACTTGGGGGTAAACCAAAGTCAATACCACGATCTTCAACTTGCTCTTGTAAAAGTTGTGTGTGATGGTGATGAAGTTCAAAAGAGCTTATATCTATTAAATCAGTAAAATTATCAGAAGTACCACTGTTACCTGAAACATCCATACCTGATGACCTGAATTGAGATAAATCTGGCCTATACACATTATCATCTTGTTGTTGTGGCTTAGATTCAATCAAAGGTTCAGATTGAGTTGCTTCAATGGGCATTTTTGTCAGTTGCTCTTGAACTTGTAGAGCTTGTTCTTGTTCACGTTGCATAACCTCAGTTTGTGGTACTGGAGGAATGGGTTCTTGTACTTGTTCTGCTTCCTGCTCCACTGGCACTTGTATCTGTGAATTATCAACAGTGGCAAAGAAATTTCTTATAACTTCAGTTAGAGTTACCTGTTCTCTACCCCTGTTGTTGTTTGGATAAACTCTGTATTTGATCAGCCCTTGCACTATTTTGCTTGATAAAATTGGTGGATCAATCAGCTTGGATCTAGAAAATAGTGTCTTTTGCTCTTCAGAGAGTCCTATTTAGAACAATTTGCAGAAACCTAGGGTATAAGCAGAAATTCTGACCTAGGGACTGATTCTCCAATATCTCTTCCATAAACAGATGGCCAAAGTTGATCCTTAGATTTTGAGCTATAGCCATCCCTATCACCTGATTGAACCTGGTAATTCTATTAAATCCACTAATCTTTGGTAATAGTGAGTGAGAGATAATGTTGTAGAATAGATTCCATTCCTTGGGTAGATGATGTTTGTACAGCTTTTCAAGTACCCTTCCATTCTCCAGAGTACAGTTTAAGGACCAGTAAAAGTTTTGGATCTCCAGTTTACCAGGTATCTGAACAAAATTGTCACGAGGAAGTTGCAGATATTCATTTAGGTCATCCTCTGTGATTCTGATTGTTTGATCTGCAATTTGGAATTCAAAACCTAACTGATTCTCTTCAGTAGACTCTTCAGTTGTGCTATGAACATGTCTAAGAAGCTCAACATTCAATTTAACATTAGCAGTTAGAGCATAATTCACTATTGAATGTTCGTTTAGAAAACGGATCCATTTTGTAAAAATACCATTTTGTTCGGGATCATTTTCCAAAATAGAAATATAATTTGTTTTTCTAATCTCAAAATTATCAGCCATTTTAATTAAAAATTTGGATAATAATATTTAAGATTTAAATTGCAAATTATATTTAATTTACACACAAAGATTAATTAGCAAATAGGAATTAACTAATAAGGCCAAAAATAATTTTAATTCGAAACACAAGGGTTAATGATAATTAACTAATCACAATCCCAACCAAACACGGCCCTACAATGGATTTTTGAAACTCAAGAAGATCTGATAATCTTTATATCAAATTAAAGAGTATAGAATGGGCTCCAATAATCGTAATCAAACAAAAATTTGACAGAGTTTCAGTAGGGATTCGAGTGAATGAAAATCTTTTGATCTAAAAATTGCATTGCGCCTGTAAGTATATATGTATAGCAGCAAAAAAAAATGACCAAGTAAAGATAACGTTGCGCTTGCTGACATATATATACTATTATAGGGAAGTTGCGCCTACAGTGAGCAACTTTAGACTGATTGCTCCTCCACTAGTCCTATGTTGCGCCTAGAGTGCACCTGAAGCACTTAGAAAGAGGTGGTTGTTGCGCTAACAGTGTGTTTAACACTTAGAATATATTCTAAGTGGTTTAACTGTGGTTGCGCCAATAGGGCAATCAAAGTTGCGCCACCAAGGGAAATAGACTTGTGTCCATGGTGAATTTTCTAAGTAACAAAAGGAGGTGCCAGCAGTAGGTTGCGCTAGGAGAAAGCTTTAGTTGCGCCTACTGGTGAGTTCTTGTACTTAGAATATTTTCTAGGAAACAAGTTACGCTTATATAGACACTAGGAGGCGTCACCTATAGTCTAAGACCCTTGTTGCGCCTATAAGGCCTATGTAGTTCAACTTGTAAGTCTACACACTTATTTCTCAACTCGAATTGATTTAAATTAAATTGAAATTAATTTTCAATTTAATCAAATTTGACTTAGGTGAGAAATAACTATCACAAATAATATTTGTACCTCATTAACAAATATATCATTGATTGATATATGTCAATAAATTTGCAAAATTATTTATGCGACATTATTTTAATTTTAGTAAATTATTTAAATATTAAACGATTTATAAATCCAGTAAAATTATAAAATCACAATTTATTCATAAAATCATAATAATTATCATTAAATTAATAATATCATAATTTTAATGAAATAAATTATGCTTCCTTTGATTTTAATCATAATTTAACTTCTAGGATTTAAACAAAAATGTCTAAATTCTTTAATTAAGTTATTTTCCATCAAAATGAGAATATTTAAGTGCTTAAATATTTATCAGTTAACTACAAGCACATAAATATTTGAATTTCGAGAATTAAATATTAGTGAATGAATTCAAGAGTCCTAAAAATATTGAAATTGATCAACAATTGAATTCATTAGAGACATATTGCAGTTATTTTCTTCTAGTTGATTAACTAGGTAGATTTAACGTCCCAAGTTCACCAACCAGCTTAGAGAAAGTGGATTCATCTAGCGGTTTAGTGAAGATATATGCAATATGTTCCTCTGTGGGTACAAAATATAATTCCACAGTACCATTTGTGACATGTTCTCAAATAAAATGATACCTGATATCAATGTGCTTTGTCCTCGAGTGCTGAACCGGGTTGTTGGAGATTGCTATGGCACTTGTGTTATCACAGAATATGGGAATCTTTGACATCAATAGTCCATAGTCTCGGAGTTGGTTCCTCATCCACAATATCTCAGCATAACAGCTTCTAGCAGCTATGTATTCAGCCTCAGCAGTTGAAGTGGATACTGAGTGCTGCTTCTTGCTATGCCAGGATACCAATCTTCTTCCAAGAAATTGACAACTTCCTGAAGTACTTTTTCGATCAATCTTACAACTTGCAAAATCTGAGTCTGTATAGCCAACAAGATCAAACCATGTACCTTTAGGGTACCAAATACCAAGATTTTATGTTCCCTTAAGATATCTAAATATTCTCTTAACAGCTATAAGATGAGATTCTTTAGGGTCAGCCTGAAACCTAGCCCATAAGCATGTTGCAAACATAATATCTGGCCTACTCGCAATAAGATATAATAATGAGCCTATCATACCTCTACAGCTTGTGATGTCAACTTTCTTACCAGTTTTGTCCTGATCAAGCTTAGTGGCTGTAGGCATGGGAGTTTTAGCTGGAGTTGAATCTTCCAGATGATACTTCTTGAGAAGATCTCTGATGTACTTGGATTGAAAATTGAATATACCATTTTTCCTTTGATTCACTTGCAGTCCAAGGAAGAAGTTCAGCTCTCCCATCATGCTCATTTCATACTTACTCTGCATTAGCTTAGAAAATCTCTTGTAAAGATCATCATTAGTAGAACCAAATATAATATTGTCAATATAAACTTGAACTAATATCATATCAAACTTATGCATTTTATGAAAAAGAGTTTTATCTATGACACCTCTAGTGAAGCCATTTTCAAGTAAGAATTCTGATAGAGTGTCATACCATGTCATTGGTGCTTGCTTGAGTCCATAGAGTGATTTGAATAGAAGATATACAAAGTCTAAGGTTGTTCCACATACACTTCTTCTTCTAGCTCTCCATTCAGGAATGCAATCTTGACATCCATTTGATAAACTTTGAAGTTTGAGTGTGCATCGAATGCCAGAAACATCCTGATGGCTTCAAGTCTAGCTACTGGTGCATATGCTTCATTATAATCTATTCCTTCTTCCTGAGAATAACCTGTAGCAACCAGTCTGGTCTTGTTTCTTGTTACAATGCCATCTTCATCCAACTTATTTCTGAATACCCATTTAGTGCCAATAACATATTTGTCTTTAGGTCTGGGTACCAGCTTCCATACTTTCTACCTATTGAACTGATTGAGTTCTTCTTGCATTGCAATAACCCAATCTGGATCTTCAAGTGCCTCATCCACTTTCTTAGGGTCCATTTCTGAAAGAAACCCTGTAAAGTGACATTCATTTTGAGTGGTCCTTCTAGTTCTCACTCCTGTGTCACGATCACCAATGATCAACTCAAAAGGATGGTCTCTGTTCCAAGCCCTATATCTAGGAAGTTGTGATCTTGATGTCTCCCCTTGTTCAGCTTGACGTTGAGTATGAATAGTAGATCCTTCTCCTGCTCCCCCTGAGTTGCTGCCTCCATGACTTATAGGTTCTGTTCTTTGTTCAGTGGATCAAGTGGCACTGTCTATATGATCTGTATTACCACCACTATCTCCACTTGAACCAGAATCATTGTCATTATTGTTGACATTGATTACAGGTACAACTTCAGGTTCTTCATCATCCAAAGGATAGTCTGAAAGATTTTCAAATTCCAGAGATTCAGAATCCTTTTCCTTTTGCAGGCTTGCATCTTTGGTGTCATCGAACGTTACATTAAGGCTTTCAATCACCTTCTGATCAGCAATCACATAAACCCTATATGACTTAGATTCCATAGAATAGCCAAGAAATATGTCTTCCTCAGCTTTAGCATCAAACTTTCCCAGATGTTCATTTCCATCCTTCAGCACATAGCACTTTGCTCCAAACACATGAAAGTATTTCAGTGATGGTTTCTTGTTAGCCATTATCTCATAAGGAGTCTTCTCATGTTTTTTGTTAATCAGGGTAAAATTCTGAGTATAGCAAGTTGTGTTGATTGCTTCAGCCCAAAAATAGATAGGAAGTTTTGATTCACTAAGCATAGTCCTTGCAGCTTCAACCAAAGTACGATTTTTCCTTTCAACCAGTCCATTTGTTGTGGAGTTCTTGGTGTTGAATATTGTCTTGAGATGCCTTTTTCTGTACAAAAATCATTTAGAACTGCATTCTTGAATTCAGTTCCATTGTCTGATCTGATCTTCCGCACAGGCAAATCAGCTTCTAACTCAATCTTCTTTGTGTGATAAGTGATTATCTGAGGTGCTACATCCTTGGAACATAAGAATAACACCCACGTGTACTTGGAGTAGTCGTCAACAATCACTACAGCATATCTTTTCCTTGGTACTGACAAGATATTTACTGGACCAAACAAATCCATATGGATTAACTGTAGAGGTTCAGTGATGCTTGTCATTTCCTAGCTTCTGTGTGACGCTTTCTTTGACTTCCCCTTTTCACATGCTTCACAAAGTCCTTCTTGATAGAATTCCATATTTGGTAGTCCTCTTACCAATTCCCTCTTTACTAAAGAGTTCATTGTCTTGAAATTCAAGTGTGAAAGCTTCTTGTGCCATAACCAACTCAAATCTGATATAGCTTTGCTGTAGAAACACTGCATCACTCCATCACAGGTAGAACTCAAGTCAGCTATGAACAGATTACATATTCTCACTCCCTGTAAAGCAAGCTTCTCATCTTTCCTATTTGAGATCAAACACCTTTCCTTTCTGAAATCAACATCGTAAGCTTTATCACAAAATTGACTGATACTTAAAAGATTGTGCTTTAATACTTCCACAAGAAAGAAGTTTTCAATGATGACATTCCTAATTTCCAAATTGCCATATCCCGTAGTAATTCTTTTGCTGTCATCTCCAAAGGTAACTATATGGCCAGCTTTCTCAACCACATTTGTGAGCAGGGACTTTTCTCCTGTCATGTGTCTTGAACATCCATTGTCTAGAATCCACATGATCTTTTGCTTTCGTACCTTACCCTACAATCGCAAATTGATTAAGAAGACTTTGGTACCCAAACATGTTTGGGTCCTGAAGGTTTAGGGGTTGCAACAAGATCAACACTTGAATCAACTTTAGCATGCTTTACTTTCACGTTGATTATTTCCTTCTCAATGTTAGTCTTGACAGGAGTGTCATTTGACTTAGAGACAGGTGTATCCTTCCTAGGTTTGGGAGGTACTACAGTCTTCGCCTTTACGTGCTCACTACTCATGCTTGTCTTAGTGTCAGTGCAATTGCTAGCATTTGCATGATATGACTTAAAGAATTCATACATTGTAAGAAAAACACATGGCATACATCCTATTACGCCACAGGGCTCATGAAAACTAGACATGTTAGGCATGGCAGGCATACTAGAAGATGCAACAGTTTCGACCTTGATCTTGATACATGCATGTGTAAGATGTCCAGCAAAATTACAGTCATTACACAATTTTCTAGATGCGGATGGGGAAGATGCAAAATCATTTATTTTACTTACACCTACTTTCCCATTCCTGTTTTTCTTTGCTTTAACCTTAACACTTTGTTCAGATATAGGGTTTTTAATTTTATCTGACTTCTTAAGTGATTCAGGTCCTTGTTTTTCCACCTTGTTACCTTGTTCAGTTTTAGATTTATCATTTTTAACTGAAGCCTTAGGTGTTTTAGGGGATTCCTCTACTACCTTATTCTTTAAGTACTCAACAAGCAAATTTTCCTTGATTAGCAAACTTTGTTCATCTAAGGGCTCTGAAACAGGTTTGACAAACACAGGAGACTCGACATCCTTGATGACATGTGGTATCGTTTCTTTGACAAACACAGGGGTCTCAGAAATACCAACATGTCTCTTACCAGCCTTCTTAGAGTAATCAAAACCTATAGCCACTTTAGTGATAAGTTCCTGATTATCTATAATCTCCTTGGCAGTCCTAGCAGAAGTCTAGAAAGCTCTTAGCTTTAATTCTAACTTAGCAACCTGATTTCTAATAATTGTTTCTATTACAGCATTGTACTTGACCTTGTTCTCTAAGTACTTATTTTTCTGTTTAAGATCTTTTATAGAAACTACAAACAAGCTTAGTTCTCCATTTTTAGATTCTAGATTAGTGATCTTTTGAACTAACTTAGCATTTTCCATTTCATATGCTAGCATGCTTGTATGAATGTTAAACAATTCTACACTCATATTTTGAACAGTATTTTTGTACTCATCATTTGACATGTCAATAGTGCTTAGAATAGGAACCTGTGATGATTGAGCTTATTCCTCTGAAGAGTCTTCCATAAGTGCAAGATTTCCGTACTCTTCATCTTCATCAGAGTCAGTGTCATCCCAGCTTTTTCCTTCAACTATGTAAGCTTTCCCTTTTTGCTTTGCCACCAAGGCATTCAATTTCTGTTTGAGCTTCTCATTTTGCTTCCTTAGATCTTCATAAGTTTCCTTCTTTTCTTCCAGTTGCTTGCTTAGGCTTCCTGCAATCAGTTGCTAATGCCCGAGTTCATTGCAGTTGTAGCATCTTGTCTTACTCCGGCCAACCCAGTTTGACTTGTAACCTCCTCTAGAGCTGTTCCCTGATGAATAGCTTCCCTTTGAATATCTAGCCACTGAGCTCTTGGTTTTGTAGTTGGGATTCTTCCTGAAGCGTACATGCTTGAATCTATAAGCCATTGACTCATCAGCTAATTCTTCAAGTTCTTCTTGGGTATAGAATTCACTTTCTTCCTCAGGATCAATCACAACTTCAGCTATCACCAGTTCCTTTCCAGCTTTAGGGGATGCCACTTTTGTTTTAGAAATTTCAGGCTCATGGGCAACCAAAGCAGTGGTTTTTGCAAGTGTTGTGTTCTTGTTGTCTACAGAACCTGGACCATATATTATGGCTCTTTGTTCTTGATCTAACCCGTACGTCTTCAACTTACCATAGATTACATCCAGGGGCATTGTAACAAAGTTAAGTCTTTCCCTGATTGATGTATTCTTTTGCTAGAGATAGAATGGTAGAGTCAACATGAACTTTCTGTTTGTCTCACTAATAGGATAAGTCTTCCCCTGTAATTTCAATTCGCTCAGCAGCTTAGTATATCTTTCAAAAACTGAAGATAACTTTTCTCTGGGTTGTGACTTGAATGCTTCGTATTGAGACGTCAAAATATCCAACCTGTTCTCCTTCACTTCTGCAGTTCCTTCCATCAGTAGTTCCATTGTATCCCACATCTCATTTGTACTGATACTACTCATAATCTGATGGCTCATATATGTATCCATGGCTTCCACTATAACGAGTTGTAAGCTTGTATCCAATCTGACTAGTTCCTTATCAGTTTCTGTATATCTAAAGGGATCCTTGGGCGTAGTAGTTCTTGGGATGCGCACTCCTTTAGTTGTTGTCGATTCAGGAACTATATCCATTGGTACGTACGGACCATTCTTTAATATCCTCTCATACAGCGGATTTGAAGCTTTTATGAACATGATCATCTTTTTTTTCCACAGATTATAGTTGTCTCTGTCAAAGGCTGGAACTTTGATACTACTGGTCTTCTGGGTACTCATCTTTGTTGGCCGAATAAAATTATTTAAGATTCAAAAATTCCGAGAATTGAAAATTTTGAAAATAAAAAAATTTCAAGAAATTTTTCAATAACTTCTTTGCTTGGTCTATATCATCGGGATTCGGGATCTTGATTTTTATATCAATCAACAAGCCCTAATACCAATTGTTAGGTCCCAAACTATTGTAGAAGGGGGGGTTGAATACAATACTCACAAATAATTCGATTTGTTTAGATGTTCTTCGTTAAGTTACGGAATCGAATCAAACACAAACAAGTTCGAGGAATATATTGTTTTATTAATATAAACCTTGAGTTTGCTACACTCTCATCAAGATTGATTAGCTACAATAAATTCGATAGCATAACAATACAAATACAAGCTTGAAAATAAATATCGCTTTCAATGGAGCTCTCGTAATTGTAGTTGGCAGCTGAGGAAGATGATTAACAGAAAATGAATACTTCTGCTTCTATTTAGTGTAGACCTTTCACATTTTAATTACGTGGCTAAATTACAGCCAAGTTAAATAAAACATGCTTCTGTAATCATAGAATTATCGAAAGGCATAAGTGGCGCCTAGAGGGTATGGCTTTGGTGGGCACCAAGAGTGACCTCTACTTAGTCAATATATTCTAGGATGCAGGTGGCGCCAAAGGTGTATCCATTGAGAGATGTGGTGCCTACTTACAACCCTTTCAACACTTAGAAAGTTTTTAAGTGTTAGGTGGTGCCTAGAGTGAGTCATTGGCTCCTTGGTGGACCCACTAAGCTTCTTACTTAGACAATATAGCTTATATCACCACGGTGGCGCCAAGAGTGAGCCTTGTAGGACAAGTGGCGCCTAGAGTAGAGAAGTTTGACTTAAAAGATTTTCCTTCAAGTTATTCTTTGAATTGTATTCCAATCTTCTACAGTTTTTGATCCACTCTTTGTTGTACCAACTTGATTTCTTTCTGAATTATCAAGTAAACCCTTTTCAGATGTGTTGACGCTTAGTGCACTGGTTTGGTTCACAAACGACTAACACTGAATTGAATTCACTTGATTTCTTTACAATTCTGAGTTGATATTGCATGTAGGTCATTCCATGCTTCATCCACTAAAATCCTGTGATCTTCAATTATTGAACCAACATACTTCCTTTTGACTGAAGGTCTTCTGATCTTTATTTCTTCACGAAGGCTTGAACATGTTAATGAACTTATTTCCGTGACTCTGTTACATACTTCAATCTTCAGGATCATGTTTTGATTCTTTGTATTTACCCTGTCTTCAATATTCAGGACTCCTGTGCTTCTTAGATTAATAATATTTGTTTTTGTTTCCCTTGTTGAGTTATATTCCCTCTATTATATATAATGTTACCTTATGCTTTACAGTCTACTTTTAATGTTATATGAAAGTTGAGATTTAGTTGTGGCCATGTAGACCCATAAGCAGATGTAACACCCCCAGATCCGGGGTTCAAGATCTGAGTTGTCACGGTCTTTGATTCCATTATAACACTTAACTTTGAAACCTAATTAACCACTTGCATTCTCGTAACCCCACAATATATACTCACACACAACCAGTTATAGTCCCAGAGATGAAATTGAAATAAGCAT
>PHNY01003668.1:0-15747 GCA_003724115.2 Anethum foeniculum
CTGCACATGTGGAAAATTTCCTAAATGGTCCCACTTGCCAAGTGGCTGCCAATGTAGCGTGCCACATGGCCAGCTACGTCACTTGCCACGTCAGCTGCAACATCACACAAATTTGGGCCCCTGTTGCTGAGTTGGCTTACCACGTGTAGTAGGGGCCCTTCTACTTAGCTTTCTACGTGGCAGTTGACCTAGTCAAGATTTTTTTCATGCCATTCATTTCCTACCGTTGGTTTGGATTCAGGATTGGTAGGTTTTATGCCAGAAGGTATAAAAATGGACAATTCCTACAAAGCATTTCCTATAAGCTATAACCTACCACATTAATCAGGTGGCTTGAATACGGTAGGAAGTAGCTTGAATGCGGTATGAAATGGATTGAATACGGTAGAAAATGCCGGACATTTTTTAAAAAAATATATTATTTCATTGATATCAATGTATAACAAATTTCACAATAAAATAATATCTAAATCATAAGCATATAATAATAACCAAAATTCAAAAATTTATCATAAACCTCAATCCAACGTTACCACCATTATAACAAAAGTGAAATTCGCATCTTGATAGTTACAGTTCAAAATTAGAGATAGTAATTCATTACAATAATTAATAGATGTTTCAAAACTTTAGACTACCCATCTTCAAGTTTTCATCATCGTGAATCCTTGAATTCCATTATTTGTAATTCGTCATTTTCGTCATTGCTTTTTCCATTTTCTTGGTCTCAAGTGACTAAAATCTACATAAGAAGAGAACAATTAATACATGTAGTAAATAGAAAGAATCTAATTACCTATAAATATATAAACCAATCAAGACTAAAAATATATTAAGGAACATTGAAATTCATACATATATAGGAGATATAAAATTCATAAAAATATAATTGAGATGGTTAAAATGAAGAATATGAAGATATTTACAGAAAATGAAAAAGAAGATAAAGGAATTGTGAAATGAAATTATGGTAGAGTACATGAAAATTTTTAAGTCACCTATTTCCAACCAACATTGGTAGGTTATGAGTCCGGGCGCAATTTTCAAATTTTTGGGTTTGGTTTGGCTCGATATTTTAAATTTTCGTTTTTAGTTTTAGCTCCATATTTGAAATTTTTAAGAAACTAAAGTTCATTTCCTACTAATATTGGTAGGTTTTGAGTTGGGTGCAACTTTTGTATTTTTGGTTTTGGCTCCATGTTTGAAAATTTTAGTTTTGCTCCATTTTGAAATTTTTTTGAAACTAAGGTTTACTTCTACCAATATCGGTAGGTAGAAGGGTTGAACTAAAATTTTAAATTTTTAGTGTGAGTGCAATTATTAAAATTTTATTCTAATTATTATTTTTAGTGTGTGGCCTTTTCCTACCACATTTGTGCCTATTTACTACCAAATCGGGTAGGATATACCCGATTAGAAAAAGGACAAAAAACTTTTATGGGCATTTCGTACCATACTTGTACGAATAGAAAAATTTCTTTATTAATTTATTAAAAAAACATAAAAGCTTAACTTCAAAAAATCCAATATTTCACTTACATATACAAAATCAATATATCTGATCATCCCCGCGTCCCTACAGTTGGATTATTAAAAAAATTAAAAAAAAAATCGAAATGTGTAACCCTAAACAACCCCTAAACTGTGAGTATAAAACCTACTCAAACTTTGAACACTGTGGCTCTTGCATTTTTTAACCATTTTACTTATTTATAACTCTTTTCTTGTCCAATTTTTTTTCTTAGTTTCCTTTCATTAAATGACATTTCACTTTTAAAGTTATAATTTATTGAAAAGTTCTTATATTTATTATTTTTTTTAATAATTATAAGTTATCTAAATAAAATAAAAACACGAGAATGTAAGTATTCGTAAACTAGTTTTTATCATATACTACTATAATGAATAGATCTCTATGTCTATAGAGTTTGATCAAGTAATAAACTAATTTTTTTATAAAAATATTTAAATAATATTTTTAATGTGGGGCTATTTACTACCAAATGTGGCCCCATTATGAAAAGGGCAAACAACTTTTTTGCGCATTTCCTACCCATAGGAATATAAAATTTTCTTTATAGATTTATTATAAAAACATAAGAGCTTAATTTCAAAATATCCAATATTTCACTTACAAATACAAAATCAATATATCTAGTCATCCGTACGGTTTGATTATTAAAAAAAATTAAAAAAATTCAAAATGTGTAACCCTAAATAACCTCTAAATTATGAATATAAAACCTAACTCAAACTTCGAACACCATTGCTCTTTCATTTTCTAAACGATTTTACTTATTTAAAACTCTTTTCTTGTCCAATTTTTTCTTAGTTTTCTTTCACTACAAAATCACTTTTCACTTCTAAAGTTGTAATTTATCGAAAAGTTCTTATATTTTTTATTTTTTCATAATAATTAAAATTTATCTAAATAAAATAAAAACACAAGAATGTACTGATTAATCAACTAATTTTTTATCTCACCCTACTACAATGAATAGATCTTTAGGTCTATAGAGTTTGATCAAAGAAATGTGACAAGCAATCTACAAAAAACATTAAAATGTAATTTTTTTATTTGTTTATTGTCTTCTCCTACCAATATTGGTAGGCAATACATAGGAGACGGTAGGTTTTACAATCCTAGTAGTAGGAATTGAACATTTGTGATAGGTTTTGAGTGGTTGACAATTATTGTAAATAATTAATATTAACCTATACACAATAAAAATATTTAATCTATTAGAAAAATGTGGTGGGTCCGTCTTTTAAATCTGGACCTTTTCCTAACAATATCGTAGGAAATATTTTTCAAAGCCGGTGGACCATTTCCCACCAATATTGATAGGAAAAGATCCTGAAATATTAATATTATTTGCTACTTTGATAAATTATTAATTATTTTGAATAATATGCGGGCCTATGATGTGGAAGGTGGGGTTGTATTAGTATAGAAATTCTGTCAAAACCTACCAATATTGGTAGGTTTTAATTTCCTAGCGAATCTAGTAGGAAATGTTTCTCGAATAATGATACTATTTTTTTTAGAAAAAAATATTAATTTAAAAATGTGAGAGGTGGTGATGTGGATGGCGGAGCCATTTAGGTAACAAATCTCGGTCAAAACCTGTTCGAACACAAGACTCTCAAGTAACTAGGCACAGGGGGTCAATGACTAGTTAGATAATTTCAAAAATTTATACTGCCTTTTTATTTTTAAAACTTCACACTAGACAAGGATAGGTATATATTGTATGTGGCAAAGTATAAAACATAAACGGCAAAACACGCAAAAATTAATCAATTTACTTTATATAATATTTAAACAAATTATTTCTACAGTCCCAAGAAAATGGATGGTGTTTTTCTTGGCTTCTTCTCAAGAACAGGTTCTTGAGTTTAGCTCACAGAGAGAGAAAAGATATTACATTGGCATTCCTCAATCTGCTACACACTAAAGACTTGGAATGAGCACACTATAGATAATACATTTTACAAAACGTAGTGCACACTTCATTCGATAGCTCTGCAACTTTTGCAGTACTGCCATGATCTTGATTATTTTTCCTTATATATCTTTGGTTGTGTGTTCCCTTTTCTTTCTCTCCAAATTTTAACCGTAGACTTGACACCTGTTCATGAATCACCTCCATGTACAATGTGTTGCAATGATCTGTTTCTTCTTTTCTAGGAAATTGTACCTTCTTTTATCTTGTTATGAACCAACTGAGTGAGGATATCGTGAACTTTGAGTTGCTTTGTCATGCTACTTCTCCACATATTGCAAGTATGGATATCTTAGAACAAGTGACTTCTCGATATAACACTTCACGGTTGACATTGTCTTCACCATATGTGACTTTGCTATATGAGATTTCACGGTGTAGCTTTACATGACTTGACGATATCATTCACTTCACGATATAGCCTTGTTAGTTCACGGTATAGTTCTTCTAAACTTCATGATATATGACTTAAAGATTTTTTTTCAATTTTTTATTCTTCAATAGTCTTCTCTGCAACTTACTGCTTGAACAATCTTCATTGAACTTCTTCCAAGTTGTACTTATTCTATGCAAAAAAATTACATCGAAATCTCTAAGCCTATTTTGGCATAAGAACTATCTACAAAAAGATACAAGACAAGAACACTGAAACCTATCACTAGTTCAAATGGAATTCTCCATTTGTTTCTATAAAGAGGTATTGCTACTTGAGTAGGCTTGTTATGAAGGTATAGACATGTGTGTACCTAACAATCTCCCTTAAATTGTGATTAAGAAAAATAGGCACAATTTCAAGTCTATTAACAAGCCTACCATAAATAAAAGGTAGACAATAAAGACAATATGATTATCAAGTGCAATGTATTTACTTTGATATGTAGAACTTAGAGACTGAATAACCACTTCATCTTTGGTGTCTCTTTGTGGGTAGTGATTTTCCCAGCAGTAGAGTTGATATAGACTCTCAGCTGTATTGTCTTCTCAGAACTTCAAGAGTTCTAAAGTTGTGTTTCCTTCTACAGCATTCTAGTTGTCATGAAGTTCCTGTCCTGGAAGCTTCCAATTCCTTGACATCTTGTGGTTTAGAATGACTTGAGTTTGACCGATGGATGATCATAATCAACATCTGACCCTTTAGTGAATTTTATGGTTATTGTCAACTTTCTCTCTACACCCTAGCTCAGATGCACTGACTTGATTACTTGATTACTTCTTCAGTGGATTTCAGGTTACCATAATTTTTTATTCCATTTTTTGATGAATTATAACTTGTAGTTATCACTTGTAAATGGAATTACCACTAGTTGTCACTTATTAAATATTGAACTGATCCCTGGAACTATGGCTTCTGCCTATTTATTCAAATGCTTCAATCACTAGTCTGTTTTACTGCAGCGATGATATTAGTGATGATTCCCTTTCAATTCTTACTCCCTTAGATTTGTTCCCTTTCTCTTTTTTACTTCCATTTCCCAAAGCTATTTCTCTGACACTCTATTACTTCTTGATGCTTCTTGCTGCTTCTTATATTGCAATTCCCTACAAATTCTTTAATTATTCCCCATTTGGCTTTTCTCCCTTTTTAAGCTTGTTGTAGTTTCTTATCTTCTTTATCCTCTCTCTGCCTTGGACTTGATATCTTCTCTCACCTTTTAGGTTTGATACCAAAGGCTTGATATCTTCTCTCCCACTATAGGCTTGTTACTAGAGATTTGATATCTTCTCCCCCCAGGCTTGTTAGTGCCCAGTTGAATTAGCACTATTGTTGCTTTAAAATACTCATTTCCTTCAGAGATTGAAGAGGTAAAGAAGCTTCTACTTGTGATCAAGAGAGATCTTCAGTGGAATCAGTACTTGCATCTAGATTTAAATTTGCAGAGTTGTCAGGAGGAGAGACTATGTCTTGATCAGTATTTGATTCTGATGATCATTGAGTGACATGACGCTGTGAAGCTGCTTCATCCATTGATTGAAGGTTCTTGTGTAATTTCCTAAGATAGGAAAAAGTTGTGTCACATGACATTTAAATGTAGCCTTTGGATAGCTGTGAGACATACTGATGTTACTGTAGATAAAAAATGATTGCCATTATTAGTCTTATTTACCCTTTCTAGAAAAATCTTCAAAGCATAATGATGAGTGTCTTTGGTAAAACTGTTGAATCCACTATGTATTTGTTGGTGCCATCAGAGTTTACCCCAACATGTAACTTCTGACCAACTGAATGTGGTTTCTGGGATATGATCACAGAGACAAGCACTGTGTCAGTTGATGTTAAGTTCATTCAACTGAAAGAGGAGTTAAAAATCAATTTATGTTTGAAAAGATTATAGATTTACTATTTACAGAATTTAATTTTGGCAATTCTTTTGAAAGCTAAGAGAATTTCAAGGTTGGTTCACTGAGTGATACCTCCTGTTCTTTATGAATAGTTTTACTCACAGAAGTTAGGGATAGAAAAAATTTGAAGATCCTCTTGTGATTGTGTGGATGTGTTCTTCACTTTCATGAAGTTGTAGTAGACTAGAGGAGATTTGGATATACCTTCCACAATGGTAGCATCCTCAAACTCTGGTTTCCTATGAGAGTGACCACCATAAATATGAATTTCCTGTTTTTGATAAATCAAAACAATTTAGCTTACTGTCCTAGAACCTAAGACAGTAATTTTGAGGGAATGCTGATGATCTCTTGGTCTTCACTAAACAGTGATGTTACGTCTCAAATATACTGTAGAGGGGGGGGGGGAGTAAATAGAGTATGTAACAATCAAATCGAAATTAACAAGTAAAATGATAAACAGTTTTATATTGATAAATAAAACTTTTGCAATATTATAAGTACTCTCTCAAAGAATGTAAGAGTATTCTTGAGAGCTGCTAGGTTACACGGAATAATAAAGCAATAATCGACACATATAGTGTTAACTTAATCTGTATTTATATAATACACAGTCACACAATCAATTACTACTGATATGATTACATAAAGATGACTAGATAAAGATCGTATCCAATAACTGATTGCTCCTTTCCATATGTTAAGTAACCGATATATCCTTACAATCTTCGAGATCTTCAATCAGATAAATCATAATCTAATTTACTGCTTCCATAAAGTCTAACTAAACAAATACCGATAATAAATACTGATATCAACATTGATATCAATCTGTCAAACTCTGATGATAAACCTGATTTGCCTAAGTGCTAAACACTGATCATCAAACTACCTAACAATCTCCCTCAACTTGTACATGTGAACATATGAACAAGTTTATAAATTAATGATGACAAAACAGAAATCTAAATGCAAGTATGAAAATTTAATTACATTCAACATATAAGGATAAGAGTTTATTCTAAAATCCTACTATACCCAGCTGCTTCAAAAAGAATTTCTTTACAAGATTTTCTTCTGCAATGTTCAAGTACATCTCCAGCTTGATTCTGAGATCTTTTAGCTCTGGAGTAGAACCATCAATATGATAAATAGCTGCTCTAAGGTTAGGAACCTTTGCTCTGCTCATGTGAAGATCATTTAGCTGAATAACTCCAATTTCTTTATCATCTAGATTGAAAGTAACAACATCCATACCCAACAGATTAGTGATCTGAGCACCTCTGCTTGGCATGTCAGCTATTTTACCATCATGAAGTTCATACTTAGGAACAACGGGATAAACTGTCCTGTAAGAAATACCTCTTTGCTTTATTTGAATCTTCTTCTTTATGAATTCTGACCATCTAGTAGTAGCAGAATTTATGACTTTCAGCAGATAATGAATATACTCTAACTCCTTCCAGGATCTGATAAGTAGATTCTCTTCAGATACTCTCAATCTTTTACCAGTAGAAAGAAAATACAACAGCTTTTTGTTAGGTGTGTTCCTATCAGTGATCAAGAACAAGAAAAATAGAAATCACTTTTTGGAAGTGCTTCAGCTAAATTTCTTCACCTATATCATCAGTAAGAGGTGTGGGATCTTTTATACTGAGAGTATCCCCTTGATAAACTTTTTCTCCTCGTACACCAAGTCCGTCTCTAGTTCTAGGTTTTCTTGCAAGCACTCCATCACTAAAGACTTTCTTCCATAACACATCCTTCTTTGGCTAAGGCACTGATTCGTTCTTCCATAACAGCTTCCTCTTTTCAGCAATAGATAATTGTGAGAGATCAGGATTTGCAGTATCATTATTTACCTCACCTTTATCAGTGTTTACATCAAAATCAGGATTTGTAAATTCAGAGTTTAGAACTTGTGTTTCAGGATCAACTTGAGCAATGTCAGAGATTGATAAGAGTTTTTTTATCAGCATTTGTCTCTTCAATTTGAGCAATGTCAGTGATTGAAGTTTCCTTTTTCTTATAATCAGCACCTTCAATAATTCTTCTTTTCTTCTTGCTGACTTGAAAATAAGCTTCTTCTTCATCTTCTTTCTCATCCTCATCTGCTCTAGCCCAATCAGTATCTGGTTTTTGAAAAATTAGATCTATGTAAACTGGAACAGGTTTGGATGGAGTTTCATCAACCTTTTGATTCGCTTATCTCTCCTATCAGCCTGTAGAACAGCCTGAGATCTTGTCACAGGTCTATCAGAGTTTTTGGCTTCCTTGATCATAATGCCTTTCTCCTTAGGCCTTTGTGTCCTCTTCTTATTAGGAAAGTTGGTAATGGCTTTAGCAGCATCAGTATTTGACTTTGAATTGGGAAGAGCAAAGTTAGCTTCCATCTTTCTGATCTGCTCCAAGTCCATACCATCTTCTTAAAGAAACTTTCTAGCTACAGCTTCATCAGCATCTATGATCTTTTGATCTTTGTAGTAGAATGTAGTTGACTTTCCTTCAATTTCTACAGTCTGCATAAACTGGCTAGCTTCAGTTCCAGCTTCTATCACCCTGTCAGCCTGGACTTCATTAGCATTTACTACTATCAGAGTTTGTTCTTCAGTTCTGACTAAAGTAGTAATAGTAGTCAGTTTTTGTGTCTTAGTGAGAGTCCTTCCTCTTCCTATGCCAGCCCCACTTCCTCCTCTATTTTTTACAGCATGGCTAGCAGTTTTGACAACACCACTGCTTCCAGCACTAGTTCTATTATTACTCCTGGATGGATTTCCTCCCTTACATCCATCATCATCTTCTTTATGTCCTTTAATGGAAGGAGTGCATTTAGATTTAGCCAATATTTTATCCCCTTTTTTGTCATCATCCCATAAGGAAAGATAAGAAAAGTTTCATAGAGTGCTGAATAGAAGTCAACTGACCAGACATCTCCTCCTACTTTTTCTCAATCGCAGTCTGTCTGTCAGTGATTGCCTTGAGTGCCTTCTTCAGAGCTAAATCCTGATTCAGCTTAAGCTCGGCAAAGTCTTATCTGACTTTATATACATCCTGCTTGACCTCCTTGTGATTTGTATGCAATGACTTTATTAATATGGCAGAGGCTTTGAGATGAGCCAACAAAGCAGGATCTTCAATAATGTCCTCAGCAGTTTGGAGATGATCATGAGCAGTGGAATAAGTAAAGGTCCTTTTAGGATGCCTCCACTGATGCCCCATTAATCACTTCTATGCTTAGCTAGGAGTGATTGATAATGTTCATGTTGTTGCTTCAGCTTTTCATGCTGAGGAATATCATCAGGAAAGATAACCTCATTGAGATCTTCATCAGGCAGAAAAGCAACTTTGATAGATCCAGATGGACATTCTTCACCAGTTGATGAAGCCTATGCCACTTCTTCTTCAGCATCAGGATTTAGATTACTAAGGTTCATCTTCACTGTGTGTGAGCCAACATCTGACTCTACATCATCACTATTTACCAGATCAACTCTTGCTGCCCCTTCTTCGTCAGCAACATCTGTTGTAACAACCTAAGCTCCTTCAGGAATAGCTAGAAACTTTATCAAGTCTTCAGCAACAACATCTGTGTTTCTTCCTGCTAACAGTGCATCTTCAGCTACTACAACTATAGCTTCAGGAGTTGTTGGAGAGAATGGAAGAACAGAATGTGTTGGACTTACTGCAGTAGGAATGCAGATTCCCATTACTACATTTTCTTGTGTTGCTATAGAAGGTAAACAAAAAGAAGCTAACTACAGAGAAGTGTCAGTGTTTATACCTGCAGGATTAGTATCAGCTTTTGGTGACCCTAAGTTATTTTTCTGTATTTTTATAGTCTGAAAATCAGAACATGTTCCTGGAGTAGTCTGAGCACCTGCAAGTTAACACAAATAAAAGCTTAGATCTCTATATTCTTTTAAAATGGTCTCACCACTCCCCACTTCTCTCAGCTGATGACTTCTAATAGTCAGAGTTTACTCACTTGAGCTACTAAACTCATTCTCTCATCTACCTCTCCTTTAGTCAAGTCAAGAGCCTGCCCTTTTTAAAATTCTGTTTTTCACAAAATCTTTTCTCACAAACTCACAAAAAAACTCAAAATATATTGTCCTACAGAAATAAGAGGTGGCTAAGAAGAGTGGACTGTTGTCACATGAACAGGGGTACCCACATAGGGGACTATTCATGATCATCCATCAGTATTTAAGAGAATAGAAAAAAATGATAAAGTGTAATACTACTATATCAGTATATGTAAAAGTTGATAAGTGATCATAGTTTATACCTTGATTTTATTGTGGAAGATATTCTTCCTCTGCAAGTGCTGACACAGGTGGAACTGCAATAGCTTCATGAACTTGTATTGTTTCAGCTCCCTCCACAGCAGCATGGACTTTTCCTGTTGTGTCTAGCACAAATGCAGAATTCTTCAAATTATCTACTTCACCTTTTGTAGGTGAAGGTTCTTGTGTGACTGGAAGTTGTGGAAGTGCCACATCCATTTGAGATGTAGGTTCTTGTGGATCCCCTTCCTCATCTGAAGATTTAGAGTCTTCAGGAATTTCAGAAAGCATGACTCCAACAACTCTCTTTTTCAGCTTGAATTTGAGTTTTTTTGTCTGGATGTCAGCATTAGAGTTTAAGCTACCAAGATTAGCAGTTGAGACAATGTCTTCTTCAGCCCTTTGAGCAGAAGGTTCTTGTGGGACAAGATCAGTGGTGGCTGCTGCATCACATTGAGATGCAGGTTCTTGTGGGCCTGATCCTTGTTGATAATGGTGAGGTTTGAAAACCCTCCTAGCCCTTGCTCTTTCAATTTTAGACATGTTGCTCCTTGTCTTACACCTCTTTTCAGGTGGAGAAATATCAACATTTGGCACCATATATTCAGCCTTCTTCTTTTCAAGTTCCGCTATCTTGAATAGTCTTTTTCTTTTGGTGATCTGCACCTGAGATGAACTTTGGTCAGGATGAGCACCAGCTGCTTCCTTAGCCACATCAGTTTTTAACTTCTTGAATCTTGATAATAAAGGAGCATTGTCTTCTTCATTAATTTCTTTATCTATTAACCTCCTTTTTGGCTGAGTGCCTTGCTGTCCACCTTGTATCCCCTTTGCCCTATTAGTGTTTGATGGCTGCTTAGAAGTCCTTGGTACTGAATGCTGGGAAGCATCAGACTCTACTGACTTCTTTTGTCTTACAACAGATGCCTTTTGGGAGGCACCTGAGGTGGAATGTGTATGTGGCGTTTGGGTAGTGGAGCTGGCAGGAGGTTGCCCTGTGGCTTCCTGCAACATAGCTCCCTGTATGTTTTCTACACCATACACAGTAGGCATAGCTGCAAGAAGCACTTTCCTGTCCTGTGCAGGTACTCTAAATCGAGGCATTGAGGCCTTCTTACCATCCCTGGAAATAAGGTTTTTGAAAGCCCTTTTATTTAATTTAAAACTATCTATTCTATCAGCAACTAAAATTTCTACATTAGGAAAACAGCATGTAAAGATAAGCTGATAGAATCTAGCATAGTAAACAGTACCGCTATTAGCAGTTAATCTATCACCTATATATTTCAATAATACATTACCAAAAATCATAATGACAGTCATAGATTAAGGAATACCCAATCTGCTGTGTCATTTGAGGAAGTGCATCAAAGTTCGTGTACTTGTTAGAGAAGGCCCTAGTGATGCAGTCGAAGAAGAAACTTCATTCCTTTCTTAGACATGGCCTTTTCAATTGACCCAACTTGTCCGAAGACCCATCATATCCAATCAGAGTAAAGAGGTTTCTCATAGCTGTATCACCGATAAATATTGTATACCCATCATGATTGGGTAGAAGAAGAGCACCTCTAACGGTTTGAGGTGTGACAACCTTTTCTTCTTCAACATGGGAGAAAATAATGCTTGGTGTGCCAGTATCACCACCATCATCGAAAACAACAGTTCTCCAGAACTCCAATACTTGTTTACCAGAAATTATTGGTGAATTTGTTAAGGCAAAACCCACCTCACTCGATTTCAGAAAATCTTGAATCAGATAGAATTCACAGTCGATTCCATCATTATCGAGGATGGCTACATAATTGTTGGTTACAAACTCTGCCCCATAAAAAATGAATGCATTGGTTGCCATTGATTTGTTGAATTGAAGAAAATTGAAATCTAGGGTTTTAGAGTTTAGAGAAGTTGAAAAAAGTAGAGAGAGAGAGACGAGAGTATAGATATAGATATGTGTAAAAGTGAAATCAAAATAATTTTGAAAAACACTTTTATTTACCTCTCTCTTACCATGACTGAAAATGGGCACATAGGCTGGACAGTTGTCAGCATATGGATGGATGGTACATAATTAGTGGAACATATACATATGCAATAATAACGCGTGCACGGATTAATAAACTGAGTACACAACACTCCACGTAATATATGAACCGTTTTTCACCCAATTTATTTAGCTGTCTGTCAATCAATTAAAAATCCATTTATCTATTTAGCGAACTCACAAATTTTATTTTTGAATTTAAAATAGAGACTGACGACTGACAGTAGTTGACCATTGACTCATATCTGAGTTTACAAACTCTAATATACCAAAAGCTTCAGAGTTTAAGAACAAATTAGTGCCATGGTATCAGTATTTAACACGGTTTCATAAATACTCAATTAAGAACACCAATTCTGAATTTGATTTGCCTTACTAAATAACATGTAACTTGGAACAATACTTTGTATAAGGAAAATATTTGTGTGTATTTTAATATCCTTAAACGGAATATTAGTGTGGATATATGATGTTGATGGTATTTTAGCTATCAATACATGTTAACAACTAGAGCTATTGTGATTTATTTGACATACAATTATTTACAAATTATTAAACCTACACGCAAACCGGTATGGTTTTTCCTTTTCTTCAAACAGTTACATACAAGTGTTGACACCTTTTATTTCAGACACGTACATACACGTGTTGACAACAAAGATAATTCAAAATCTTGTTGATAAGAAACAAAGGTGAACAAGAAGTTCAAGATGAAGTAAATGTGAAAATGAAGGTCCTGCCAGGGACTTGAAATGGGTGCTTAAGGGTTGCAAAACTCATAGATCACCAATATTTCCAAATTCAAGTTCACGTTCATGGACCAAATGAAAGTTAGGACGTTGCAAGTACCTTCAGACCATCTTCCTAGAGAGACGCGACTTGCCATTATTGCTGTGTAGGATGGTTTAAACTTTTGTGTGGTGAAATATGGATTTATGATAATATTTATGTAAACTGTAGTATCTTTTATATTTGGATTCGTTTAAAAGCGTGGATCATTTCTTGTTATAAAATTTCATGTTTTATTTTGGTGTAGAAATGGTCTGTGATTGTATCTAGATTGGAATTTGTCACTGGGTAGGTTCAAGATTTTATATGAAGCCGAAAATGGCCAAAAGCGGCATCATGGCTTCTAGCAAAACTAACTTATTACGGAAATTCTGGGTTACTTCTGACGATTGTTCATCAAATTTTGTTTAATATTTTATTTTTGTATTTAAATCTGACTATTCGTGGGTCCTAGCAACATATGATGAAATGTACCATCGGAAGCATAGTTATGACTATACTTCTGGTGGGTCCCTTTGTTAACTTCGACAAATTTTTCGTCGTAAATGGACCAATTATGATGATATTTAACTTGTGACAAAATGTTTACTTGTGATGTAATTAGGAACTTGTGATAAAACTTATTTTACAATGAAATATTTACTTGTGACGAAATTTGTTCTTGTGATGAAAATTTGAACTTGAAGAATTGAGCAAAAAAAAAACAAATTTTTTTTGTCGTAATTGGACCAATTGCGACGATTTCAATGTAAAAATCCGTTCGCAAATGGTAGATCTGTTGTAGTGTATGCTACTAGCCTGTTTTTGTATTTTTTTCTTATATGAAAATTAAATAACTCAAAGTAAAGAAAACAAGAAAGCTGGATCAAATTGTTTGTATTATTGATATAAAATGTAAACTTTATCAAAGATGTAAAAGTACCTTTGGAAGTAGCTCCCTCTCAAAAAACTCTGGATTTATAAAAATCCTATCCCTAAAACTATTACACACTTACACACTTTACGATATTAGTGAGATACTATATATATACAGCCCTATCATCTAAAACAAAAAAATAGTAAATCAATACGATTTTCCTAGTTTTCCATTCATATTTTCTTCATTTAAGTTGATCATTTTGTTTATCTTCCCTTTCTCCTCTCTAGTCACTGAAATTCATATTCCGTGAATAACTACTGTAGACTCCTGATTTTACTATTTATGATATTCTTCAGCTCTTGAAAAATATTTTAACTGTTAAGCCTTTTATAAATTAAAATCTGTACACAAAACAAATTTTTATCTAATAAATTTATTCTTAATACAAAAGGCGGTGGAAGTCTTAAATTTTCACAAATCATGGTATCAATCACAAACATAACTTACACCTGAGATTAATATTTCAAATCATCCTAGATTATATATTCAATTATGGGATAATCTATCTATAGCATCACATATAAAATATAGAACATTTTAATTTTGTCCATATGTGTACGGATTGAGTATGAATTTAGTATGAATATAAAAAGATTACTTATTTGTGTATAAAAACTCATGGAATTTTTGCTACAAAACAAAAAAGGGAAGAATAATAATTTTGAGACAGATTTCACAATGGTAATATTTTTGAAACCCCAATTTCAAATTATGTAATTATATGTGTTCAAAACTCATCCACATATTAGTTCTATCATTCTAGTATTCTTTTATTTCCAATGTATATCATATTTTACCCTCTTTTTATTATTCTTACCACCCCTATATTCACCACCTACACGCAAAAATGTAGTCTCCTTCCAGCTTTTGGGATGTATTGTAACACCTTAGTCCCATATTGAGGAGATTTGAGACTTCTATTCAGTTTATATGAACCAATAAATCATGTTTTTTTGGGGCCTGTGGTGGGCTTGTTGTTTACTGAAGTTGGCTGCATTCGGGCTAGTAGGCTTCGGCTTTTTTCGGACTCGGAATCGGGACTTGACCCGGTTTTTGGAAAAGGCTCGGAATTTGACCCGGGTGGTCACATATGGTATCGGAGCCTATTTTCGAAAGCTTGATGTGTGAAGTTGCCAGAGGTGGAGACACGAAGGCTGGTGGTATCATCCCACAATGGCGAAAGGTCCAGAGGTGGGGACACGAAGCCAGCCGGTATAATCGCACAATGGCTAGGGAGGAACGATCTTAGACCTATGGGCTGTCTGTTCAGGCCTGAAGAGGACGTCTGAAGTTTAAGTAGGAGAGTTTGTAACACCCCAGTCCCACATCAAGGAGATTTGAGACTTCTGTTCAGTTTATAAGGTGAAGTACTTCTACTATATGCACCAACAAATCATGATCTTTTGGGCGCCTGTGGTGGGCTTGTTTTTTACCGGAGTTGGCAGCATTTGGGCCAGTAGACTTCAGCTTATTTCAGACTCGGAATCAGGACTTGACCCGATTTTTGAAAAAGACTCAGGATTAGACCAGGGTTGTCACACGTATAAATCTTCAAGTTTACCTACTTAGGAGTACCTCCTTTTGGAAATTAATCATGTGATAAGATTTCCCATTGTCATCTTAGTTGATCTACATATAGTATACTTTGCAACATCACAAGTATCTTGACTTTTGAGTATCATTTATGTGACAATCTAGGCTAGTATATCTACACTTTCCTTGTTGATTCATTCATATTTTGTACGTGCATATTCATCTTCATCATACCATCCTAAATCATTTCTCTCATTCAAATCTGAATCCTCAATTTTTAAAATGCTCTCTTCTAATTGTTATGTTCTATCTCATATTGTTCCATGTATATTT
>PHNY01003783.1:16275-26995 GCA_003724115.2 Anethum foeniculum
CGCGCTTGTGATCATTACGAATATTCGTTGGTATGGTTACCTATCGGTCCTAGGTGGAAAAACCTCAGGAAAATTGTAACTACTAATATGTTTTCAGTTAACAAGCTCAATGCAATTCAGCATTTACGTAGTCGAAAGATGAATGAGCTTATTGGATTTGTGGAAAAGTGTAGCCAAACTGGCGTGGCCATAGATATTGGTCGAGCTGCTTTTAGGACTTTCCTAAATCTTATATCAAACACTATTTTTTCAAAGGATATGGCCAACCCTTATGAGGATTCAGCTAAAGAGTTCAAAGACTTGGTATGGGGTATTATGTACGAAATAGGTAAGCCTAATGTGTCTGATTTCTTTCCGGTGCTTAAGAAGCTGGATGCACAAGGAGTAAAACGTAGAATTACCCATCATTATACTGATTTGTTAAAGATATTAGAAGACTTGATAAGTGAGCGACTGGAATCGAATAGGTCAGGCATTTCAGTAGAGAACACGGATGCCCTTGATGAACTGATCAAGGTCTGTCAAGAGAATCCTGATTATGAGATTGACACAACTCAAATGGCACACCTCTTCGTGGTATGCCAACTCTTTGCATCATATTATTTCATTAATGTTACATGATTTATGAGTTAGTACACACATTACACATGTCAAATAGAAGTTTGTTTTTCAGTTGGAACCAGGGGTGCTTAAATAATATATAGAATATATTACTGTTTATCCAGTAAGACTTAAACTTATAATCCAACCACACGCAGGACGTATTTGCTGCAGGAACTGATACAACATCGAGCACGTTGGAGTGGTGCATGGCAGAGGTAATGAAAAGCACAGAAACAATGGTGAAGGTGAAAGCTGAGCTTAGCCAAGTACTGGGACAAGGCAAGATGCTAGAAGAGGCAGACATTCATCAATTGCCTTACTTGCAATGTATTGTGAAAGAAACTCTAAGGTTACACCCACCCGTTCCTTTATTGTTACCGCGCCAAATAAATGAGGAAGCTAAAGTAAATGGCTACACTATTCCAAAGACCTCACAAGTTATAGTCAATGCATGGGCAATTGGACGTGATCCAGTTTCATGGATAAATCCCCTGTCATTTCACCCAGAAAGGTTTCTGGATACAGAAATTGATGTAAAAGGACAAGATTTCGAGCTCATTCCGTTTGGTGCAGGTAGAAGGATATGTCCTGGTATACCATTGGTAGCGAGGATGGTGCCTGTCATGTTGGGTTCCCTCCTAAACTGTTTTGACTGGGAACTTGAAGGTGGGATTGCGCCAACTGAATTGGACATGCTGGAGAATTTCGGGATCACTCTCGGAAAGCTTTATCCGCTTCGTGCCATAGCAATTTCAGTTTCTGGTCATGTAATCTAGCCAGTGAACAAATGAAATCCTCGTCCGGAACTTTTTATTTGAAATAAGAAGCTAGTCGAAAATGAGTCACCTTTCTGAAAATCAATTTATGTAATTGAAGGTTACCGGACCATATCAATAATATATTGCAACATTTCTTGGCAACCATCAGCAAGCAATCTTAATATCTCCGTTTATTTCTAGAAATTGTTCGAAACATTTGTTTAGAATTGATATGTTGACGATGTGTTAAATATCAAATTGGTCACTAAAGTAAAGGGTATATATATCACTTTGTTCACTTATATCACTTTTGACGAGGGTGCCAGAGTATTCTCTGATCTCCTAACTTATATCCTATTCTATTTCTCCCCGATTGTATTACCATCTTAGTGTTGCATCTCCTAAAGAGATTAAGTAAATTGAAGATCCTGGGTATGATTCAAATTTAAGTAAAGAATAACTTACGTTTCTCCTCAAAATATCAATTAATGGTGGCATCTCACCTTAAAAACATCATTCTCCTCTTGTTCCCTCTCTGTTGTTGTGCTGCTTCCCATTCTTTTTCTTCTTTTATTTGATGCAACACTCTATAACAGAATTTCACACGAACGTATTCTATGTGGCCTTTGTGACTGTTACTTTCTTTTTAAAAGCAGTTATTTTCAGAGTCGTGGAAGATGCAACATTTGCAAGATAAAGATAAAGTAGGCTAAAGACTACATAATAAAGAAAGACAGATAAAAGAAATACTAACAATAAATAACCTTGCTTTCTCTAGTAGGTTCATTTGCATATAGTTGGTATATTTTCGTTAGTATGAATCTGCTAGAGAAAGCAAGGTTATTTTCGTTAGTATGGTATCTAGCAGTTATTTTATTGGTTTCATGTCTAGCTAAAGACTTAAAAGAAATGCGCTTCTTGGGAGGCAACCCAAGATTATAGTATTTTTTAGATTTTTTTTTTACTCCCACAAGTGATCTTTATGTGTTTGTTTGAAGTGGTTGTTACATGCCGTGAAGATGAAAAATTCGCAGAAAATTTTCTGGTTGAGTCAGCTGTTTTGTTTTTTAGATTTTTAGATTAATAAATAATAAGTAAATTATTAAAACAAAAATGATTTTCTGGTTATTTTTAAAACATAAATCCAGAAACATGAATTTAGAGTTTGGCTTCGGGTCAAATGGATCAAAGCCAGGTCGTTGATGAAGGGAAACCGGATCTTGAAGAAACAAACCAGATCCGGGTCGACGTAGACCGGTTTCAGGAAATCTTTCCAGATTCCGGTAACGTTGCCGAACTCCGGTGACCCTATTTCGACCTCAAACAACACCGTTCAATTCATTTTTTGCTGCCAAAACAAACACAAGCAGTCCAAAAACACTAAACCAGCAGCAACGGCATCAAAGCATCACGGAATTGTCGATTCCGGCCAACTCGAAGCGAACACTGGTGAGAAACCGGCGAAGCTCGATGATCCACAAACCAACACCAAAATCTGCGATTAACGTTGAAAATTAAAGCTGGGAACTATACGAACTCAGTCAAGTAACCGTAATCACTGGATAGTTAACATAAAACCTAGAAATCAATTTAAAATAACCTGCAAGACCCTTACTTCGAATTAGACAAAATCAAACACAAATACACACAATATTGACATGTATAAACTCAAAATGATCTCAACCATATCAACCAAATCGATGAACAAACATCATAATTTAATAACTTAAATTCGATGAAATAAACGAAAGAACCAAAAGTTCAATTCGTAACCAAACGTGAAATTTGTTGATGGATAATGAAAGTAGACGAAACGGGGTTTGATTTGATACCAAGAACACTGCAAACAGGGCTCTCTAACACCTTGAATCAATGGATTTAAGCTGACCAAAAACCCTAACCCCCAAAACAAGTTTTCAGAATTTTCTGTATATTTTATGATTTTTATTATTTTTTATATTAAACTAAAAATCAATTTATATTTTCCAAAAGAATACCACCTAATTACAATTAGGGCTTAAATATATCATTTTAATGAAAATAATTAGCCCACAATTATAATTTATGGGGATTAATTTTTAAAATAATATTTTTAAATAATTACAATATATATGCCAAAATTTCCCAAAAATTGCGAATAATTCAAAAATTCAAAAATATAAAATATTTGATATGTCGAAAATTTTATAAAAATTGAAATGTGATTTTAGAAAACCCCGAGGCATCCGTAGGGGCCCGGTCCGATAATTTTTTGAAAAACAAGAACATTTCCTAAATTATTAGAAAAGCACGAATTTTAATATAAAAAGCTTAAACCGACAAAAGGAAGCTCAGAATGAAAAACTGTAAGAATGGGATGTACAATTGGACTCGAAACAACTTTAAAATTAAAAAGAAGTGTATTTTGCAAAAATAAAATCACAGGAAATATACGAAAAATATCCTGAACCGTACAGGATATTAACAGGCACTTAACTTGTAACAGATAAAATCAAAAAGGCACAATTAAATTTTAAAACATATAATATTTCATTTAATATAACACAAAAAATAGTCGCAAAATTCCCGGATATTACACCAAAGGCAAGTATTTTCCCCACTATTCTACTTTCAGAATAGTTAAATGTTTTAAATATCAAAATGTGTTTATTCTGATTATGCAAGTACTGCTTTGCTAGTACAAATTCAAAAGTAGATGGGTTTTATATCCTCGAACACTGTACTGCTTTATAAAATATTCTTGTGGGAAATGGTGTCCAAAAAATCAATGGATTATTGACATCAGGTTATTCTGGTAATTGTTCTACCTGAATGTAATTTCCTTTTCGATAGATAGTGAATAACTATGCTATCCAGATATACTCTATATAAATTGTATTTTGTTGTATGATATAGCGAATACTAATTATTCTTGTTATATCACCATCAGTTGTTGTGATTACTCCGGACCATGTGAAATGGGGAGTTATTAAATAAGGATTTCAATTGATTCGATTCCTTGCGGAAAAATTATTTTGATTGGATGAATGCGTTAGAGGCTGGGACGACGGTCCAGTGAAGGGCTAGGTATTATATGAAATATTTATATATAATACCATTTATTTGTCAAAGGCCAATGTGCTGCCTTCTATTTGGTACCTGTGTTTTAGACATACCTCTACGAGGTTTAATCAGCTGCTATCACGAACTGATCAGCTGTGATAGTACACCCGTCCAATCCTAACTTATCGCTAATTGATTTAATCTTATAATAGCTTTATTTACTGTTCAGATATTGTTGTTTATCTGTCTTTCAGATATTATTGTGGTTACTATTTTATGAACTCTAATTCTTGTTGATTATTGTTGAATCCTCAGTTGCTTAACTATCAAAAGATTTATGAGTAAAAAGTGATGGAAATTATGAAATGATTTTGAGACTGTTAAGGAATTAAATATTGCATTCCTTGACTATTTCTTTGCTTCAAAAAAATTTATTGCTATAAAAGTTCTGCTTGATAGCAGATATTAGTTTTATTCAAAACTATTTTGAACTGTCATATTATGCCCCTATTATGCTTGCTGAGCATTTCTTTCGCTCATACTTGCCTGTTTTAAATTAACCTTCCAGTGAGAGATAGACTGACGGAGTTTAGCTGTATAGTTCAGAAGAAGAAAAAGAAGAAAAGTATATCCGTGAAGATGGTGGGGCCAGGGTATTCGAAATAGTGTAAGTGCTATTATATAAAGTTGTTTGTAATTATATTAGTTATTTTATCATTTTAGTTGGGCCTAGTATGCTTGTTTTAGAAGTTATACTAGTGGGTCAAGTTTTGAGTTTGTAAATTGTTGAAAAGCGTAATAAATGAAAAAGGAATATTTTATTTATGGATTTTGGATTCTTGTTTCTAGAACTATAACCTAAAAGATCTTGGGTTAGTTGGGGTCGGATATTATATTTCAACTGTTGGACTGTCAGTGGAGAATTTATTGTTGAATTAATCAGGTTTATTCTTTTGAGATTTCAGTGACGACTAAATCCTCTGACCCTGGATTTGGGGGCGTTACAGTTCCTTTGTCAACAGATGAGATTCCTATAGCGAATCAGGTTCAGGTTCTAAGGGAGGGCCTGGATGAATTCAAGACGACGGTAAATAATCTTGTGAGGGTTATGAAGGAGGGATATGATGCCCAAATTCAGTAGTTGAGTAATGAACTGGTGTTGGTGAAACGAGCTGATATCGCTGGTTCATTGAGTGGTAGGGAGGGCCACTCGAAGCTGAAAATTCCGGAGCAGAAACCATATGATGGGGCAAGGGCTGCCAAGGATCTGCAAAATTTCTTATGGGACATGGAGCAGTATTTCAGGGTTGCCCATATTGAGGAAGCGGAGCAAGTTTCAGTAAAAAGTATGTACTTGGTTGACAATGCAAAATTGTGGTGGCGGACTCACATTTGAGGCGTTGAAGAAGGAACTTAAGGAGCAATTTCTGCCACTTAATTCTTCTTGCCTTGCTAGGAAAAGTTTAAGTAATCTCAAACAAACGGGATCTGTTCGAGATTATGTTAAGGAATTTAGTTCTTTGTTGTTGGATATAAAGAACATGTCGGATGAGGATAAGTTTTTCAATTTCTTGGATGGGCTGAAACCTTGGGCGTAGGCAGAATTGAGGAGGCAGGCTGTTAAAGACTTACCAACTGCTATTATCGCTGCTGATGGTTTGGTTGACTTCAAGCAGGCTGGTTCTTCACATGTCGTTGAAAAGGGTAAAAACGGTGGGAAAAATCACAAGGGGGAGGACAGATTCAAGAAGAACGACAAGAAAAATGGCGGTGGTGACGCCAAGGATAATAGGCAGTCTCAAAGTGTTGGCGACAAGGGGTGTTTCATATGTGGAGGACCGTATTTTGCAAAACATTATCCTAAGAAAGGGAGACTGAATGTTCTTCGTATTGATGAGGAGAATGAGGAAAATGATGAAGGAAATGATGGGGTCCAAGTGAGGGTGAATCGTATGCATTTGGTTGCATTAAGGACTGAAAAATTCGTTGAGGGGGATGGACTAATGTATGTCAAGGTCTTAGTGAATGGAAAGGCCGTCATGGCTATGGTAGACACGGGTGCCACAAACAGTTTTATTGGGGTAAAATGTGCTGAAGAACTTGGGTTAAAGTTGGAATTAAGTTCAAGTCATATTAAGATGGCTAACACTGAGGTGCATAATGTTGGGGGTACTTCAAATGTTGGCTTAACTATTGGTGAATGGCAAGGTAACTTTACGTTTCATATTGTTGCCTTAGATAATTTTGATTCCATTCTAGGTATGGATTTCTTTAGGATGACTGGTTGAGAGATTATGTTGCGTCATGGTAGGATTATGATCATGGATGAGGCATGTCCATGTTTTGTGAAGGCTGTTCCTATGAAAGTTGACAAGGGTAAAAAGAAAATGAAGAAGTTAGGGGTTGTTCATGTTTTGGTCGGTGACATGGTTTGTGGATTTGAATCAGGGGTTGGTGATTCATCTCTACATGGCAGCGAACTTGGAAATTTTCTGGTTGGGCCTAAATCAATGTCTCCAAAGTTTAGAGGCGCTGCTGGAACTTAATTCAGAAAGGAATTGGATGTGTGGGCGGCTGGGCGTCTACACATAGTCATCGGTTTGTGGTGACTTAGGGGAATTGGTTGAGGTTAATCTGATCAACTTATGGTAGCTGGTTGGATTGGGCAGCGGCATGAACCGCAGATGGATTTGCAGCCTTGGTTATGGCAATGGTTTTGCTACTTGGAGAAATGGTTTCTCAAAATTATTACTGATTTGATGAGGACATCAAACTCATTAAGTGGGGGAGGGTTTGTAAGACCTTTTGGTTGGAAAAATATTTTGCTTCTGGTTCATTAGGCAGCCAAGTGAAATTGGGACCAAGTGACGCCGAGCTGGGCGCCGACACTGGCAGGCGCTGGCCACACCCGGGCGATGGGGCGGCTTGGGCTGATGCATCTGTGTGGGAAACACATTGGTTGCCTGGTTGATTATTTGGGCGACACTGAGCTGGGAGTCCAAAATGACTAAGGTAAAAGTCAGAAACGTGAGGCATATGTGTGGCACATGGGGACTGATATAAATATGATAATTATATGTGTATATAATTGGAAATATACACAAGTGGCATGCTGGAAAATTACTTTGCAGTTGGGGCTCAAAGTTGGAGGGAAATAACTGGTTGGAGGCATTTCAAATCATGGAACTACTTGTAACCGCCGGCAGTTGTGGCTAATGGGGCCAGGACTGGCTCTCTAAATATATAAATATGCATTTCTGTATGTAATCTATGTATGTGAAAATATTGTACAAGTTCATATTGGTATGCACTTGTATTATTATGCTAGGAAGTAGGGAAAAGTTTGTAAGCATAATCTGAGTTGTATTCCTTATATTGTATGGTCAATAAAAGGTTGGGCGTTTGATGCTCGTAAATTGATTGTGTATTTACATTTGCTTGGTAATCAAACACACTTGCACCCACGTTGGGATCTTGTTGTGCATTGGTTAATTTATATCCGCTGTGATTGGGTTGATTGGGTTGCTGGAGTTGTTAGGGCCGCTGGGGCGACAACCTCTCGTGAGGGCTGACTGCTTACCGTTGGGAGCGACTGGGCAAGCCGCACAGGTTCAGAAATTTCGTGTTGAAAATCTGTCCCTGTAACACTAGCTCTCGTGCTGCAACTAACAATGTGGTTTCCATCAAGAAAGAAGAGCGGTCAATTTAAAGATCTGGCTTATATGCTGCGAGTAATAGTAATATTAATTGTAATACTAGTAATAGTAATAGTTATTTTATGCTTTTTGATGAATAGCTGGACAATAATATTGGAAAAACACATGGAAATAATGAAAGCAATATTGTTCTGCTCCAACGTGTTTATTGTTTTCTTTTCAATTTCTGAAAAAGATTTCGGGTGTTGGCCCTTAATATCACAGGTCGCGGAGAGATGGCCGCAAATCTCACAGGCATGAAAAAAGGCACTTTATATCACTCATAAACGCAATTAAAAATTGCGTTGCACCTTTAAAAACTAAAATGCAAGATTGTATTGCGTTAGAAACTAAAACGCAATTTTATATTGCGTTAAAGTTGTAACCCAATTTTATATTGCGTAACGTCACATAACCTTGCAATTATTTTTTAATCGTGGGCAGAGTAACGTAAAATAGAGTTGCGTTATATGATACATAAACGCAAGTTTAATTTGTGTTTGATTCTAAAGCGCAATTTCAGTATGCGTGTATTGCTTAAAACACAAATTTTTAATGCGTTATCGCCTTACACTACTTACACGAAGCAGACCCAGGATACCTACTGGAAACCAAAACTTATTGTTTTATCCCCAAACACTCTCTGGAACCCATCTCTATACCCCCACTTCCATAATTTGATCTCTAAAACTACAAGTCTTATCTCTATTCAATTAAATTTGTAAGCAATCTGGCATTAAGGTTTCATCATCATGGCATCAGATTTAACAAATTCTGTTCTTGGATGGATATACATTGACGGTAATACTTTAAAAACTCAACCAGATGGTTTTATTTATGATAGGCCGGTTGTAATGCATGTTAAACTTAATATTAGTATGAAATATGATGATTTGTGTGATGTTTTGTTATCGAAATTAAAAATCGATACAGGCAAGTATGGTGTGAAGTTGAAATATAGATGTAAAAATCCGGATGATTTGAAATTTGGTATTATACCAATTGAAGATGACGATGATGTGGAATTAATGTTCGGAGTAGTGTTTTCAAAAGGAAGTCCATTGTTTGTAGAACTTTATGGTAAAAAGTTTCCTATTAGTATGGAAAAAAATTTGATTGAAAATTCACGTGTTGGGGTTACTTTTGAAAATGATTTAGTTGAAAGAGTTGGTGAATCGAGTTTTAGTAGACGTTTGGAGATTAATGAAATTGTTGAGAGCGGGGCATCAAGTGAAAAACTTTCATTCAATACTTCAAGTAGTTCAAAAATGATGGCTTCTTTCAATGATTCTATTCTTAAAAGTGGAGTTGATGTATTGTCACCTATGGAATTAAGGAAGGGAATGCTATTTCGTTCAAAAGTAGAGTTGACACATGCGGTTAAACAAGTTCATATCCGGAACCATCAAGAGATTACAATCACAAGATCGGACCCCATAAATTGGCATGTTCGTTGTAAATGGAAGGAAAATGGTTGTAAGTGGAAGTTAAAAGCTAGGAAGCGTAGTGTGCATAATTACTTTGAAATAACGGAGACTTCGGGTCCACACACATGTATGAACCCGACTATCACACAAAACCATGCTAATTTGAAATCTTCGAAATTAGCTACGACTGAAAATTTGTTTGGCTATCATCCAAATAGGAAGAAGATAAGAAATGCAAAGAAGCTAGTCATGGAAGATGTTCATGGATCTTGGGAAGGGTCATATAGTGACATTCCACATTTAATGGAAGAGCTACAATCATTCAATATTGGTACAAAAGTTGATTGGGTCTTCAAAGAAGATGAGATGGGAGAGGTACTTTTGTTTGACTTATATAATACTTTGGTGTTTAGTTTGGTGCCCTAAACCCTAGATTAAATTAAGGTTTAAAGTCTAGGGTTTAGGGCGCCCTAAACCCTAAACCATTGTGCATTATTTTATAGTCATGTCAACGTTTCTAAAACCCAATTTGGGGATTGGCGAACCCTAAACTATTAAAAACTGTTAAGTTATAATCCAGGATGAAACTAGAGTTTGGTTCCTAGGGTTTAGGGCCAACCGTTGTGCATTATTTTATAGTCATGTCAACGTTTCTAAAACCCAATTAGGGGATTGGTGAACCCTAAACTATTAAAAACTGTTAAGTTATGATCCATGATGAAACTAGAGTTTGGTTCCTAGGGTTTAGGGCCCTAAACCTTAGATTAAATTATGGTTTAAAGTCTAGGGTTTAGGGCCCCTAAACCTTAAACCCTAAACTGTTGTGCATTATTTTAAAGTCATGTCAACGTTTCTAAAACCTAATTAGGGGATTGGTGAACCCTAAACTATTAAAAACTGTTAAGTTATGATCCAATATTAAATTAGATTCTTATATGACAGGTAATGACATTCAAGAGATTGTTTTGGGCTTTCAAGCCATGCATAGATGATTTGAGCACTGCATTCCAGTCATACTGATAGACGGTACTCATCTTTATGGGCCTTATCCCAGGGTACTTTTAACAGCCACAGCAGTAGATGGATTCAGTCATATTTTTCCACTAGCATTTGCAATAGTCGAAGCTGAGAACCTATCTAGTTGGGCATGGTTTATGGATAGGTTAAGGAGATTTGTGGCAGGTAGGAGGCATGG